>JAFMOC010000541.1:30000-165263 GCA_019802505.1 Corydoras sp. C115 | reverse complement strand
CTCCACAGCGAGACTTCTCTTGAGAAGTTCTTCTGCGAGCGTGATTCAGTCAGCAGGTGTAGGTCATTCTCACCTGGGTCAAAATAATGCAGACATGTAAAGAAATCTCCCGTCTTCCTTCAACTTTCAGGATCTTGTTTTGGAAATGTTTTCTGTAACTCCATCAGCAGCTCTTTGTTTTTTAATACAATCTTGTGTTATTACTCACACACTCACATACATACATTCATACACACTTACACACACATACACACACATACATACATACATTCATACACACTCACACACACATACATACACACTCACATACATACATTCATACACACACGGGCAATTTAGAGCAACCAATTCCCCTTGAATCCATGTTTTTGTACTGTGAGAACAAACCGGAGAACCTGGAGAAAACACGTACAGACACTAGGAGAACATGAAAACTCATCTAGATCAGGCTTCGAACCTGGATCCCCAGTGCAGAGAGGCGAACATGCAAACTACCCCACTGTGCCGCTGCAGGTTCTTTCTGTCTTTGGTAAACGGTTTCAAAGGCAGGTGTATTAATTCAAGCGGGGTGGAGAACCACGGAACATCTGAGCAGCTACACGCTGATGTCTGACCCGAGTAACCTACAACGACGATCACCAATTAGCTGTCTGTAAGAAACCGAATGCATATTTATGAGAGGCGTCAGAACAGAGCGGTCACATGGTTTCGGCCAAACAACAGCCACTTCACACGCCACGCAGGCGAGCGCGTATGGAGATGAGCCCCGAGTGCGACGACGCCACGGAGATGAAACACAGAGATGAAACGTATGGGAATAAAGCCGGCATCTTTAATCAGATTCACACGCTCGCTCAGAAGACGTCTCAAACAATTCTGCTGCTAAGTGCTGAGTGTTACCCAAATCCAAACAGCAAGAACACCCTGGTTCATCCACTTAAATGCCACATTTTAACTAAATGAAGTACACTTGGGCCAAAAGTATAGAACCATCCCTTCTCTATTTAAGTGTTTCCACAATGCTTGTAGGGTGTTGAGTAGAGTCATTTTTATTTTAGTTTCGCCTCACTTTCGCTTCTCAGCACTAGGGATTCCTGCTTCGAATCCCCATCTGGGTGGAGTTTCCATGTTCTCCCCGTGTCCACGTGGGTTTCCTCCCACAGTCCAAAAAACATGGATCAAGTCAATTGAGTTCTCCAAAATGCCCCATATAGAGTGTGTCTGTGTGAGTGAGTGTGTGCCCAGCGATGGATTGGCACCCTGTCCTGGGTGCATCTGCCCGGCGCCCGAAACGTTCTCCCCTGGATGGGCATGGGGAACCCCACCGCGACCCTAATAGAGGATAAAGCGGAAGATAATGAATAAATGAATATTTATTAAATCTGGTATAAATGTGGTGACGCAAATGAATATATTTGTGGCGAGAGTTAAAACAATTATTCAATGAACTTTTAATTTGAGGTTTAAGAAGCGCAAAAATGTTAATAACATTTAAATGTAAGTATTGAATTTGTATCGCAAGAAAAGTATTAACAAAAGGATTAAATGTTAATGTGAATGAATGCTGTTGAGTTAAATAAACTGCTATAAAATTCACTTACTCTGCTAAAAATATTTGGTGTCAGATATTTTTATATATAATATACATAATGATATGATTTAATGATATTATCCAATTTAAGTGCGTTAGAATGTCAAGTTGTTCAAGTTCTATAATAACTAGTATACTAGTATTTTTAAAGTATACGACTACTGTAAAAAAATACTTATTAAACAGTTAAAGTGCGGAATTAATTCAAAGCGACCGCGACCCTAATATAGGATAAGCGGAAGATAATGAATGAATGAAAGACCCTCCATCTCTTTCTCCCGTACATCACCGAGCCCCCTGAATCACGAGGTGGGTGAAGAGTCTAATAAATAATTAGACAACCACAACATTCAGCAGGAAACCTTTATCCAAAGAAACTAGGCAGGTGTTATGACATCATAAAATTCAAGCAGCTCAGAATGAAGTGCTTGAGAGCAGCAGTTAAAGCCCCGGTAGCGATGGAGTTAAACCGCTCTGACACTTCGATCCACAGTTAACTGCCAGCAGTGAAATGATTAATGACATGAAATCAGCATTCAGATTTGTTTAGCTTCAAATGCATGTTAGATTTCTCTCCGATCCCCCTAAATAACCCAGCTACATCAGGGGATCCAACACTTCTGGCACAGCTCGAACACAGTCGGTTATTCTCTCTTCATTATCCATCCAAATGGCGTCCCTGTAGGACATCTATTCAAGATGCATCACTGATCCACGCTCTCATACACTTCAAATACATACTGCAGGCCATTTTCCACCTGCAGACCTGTAGGAACGCCGGGAAACCTGCAAACATGAAGAAACAAGCTCTCAGTGACACTGCCACACATCATGCTACTGACGTCATGCATTATTAACATGTATCAGGTTCTAAACATTATTAAAATGTATTAAAACACTTCAGGGCGGCACGGTGGCTTAGTGGTTAGCACGTTCGCCTCTCAGCGCTAGGGATTCCCGGTTCGAATCCCCATCTGGGTGGAGTTTCCATGTTCTCCCCGTGTCTGCGTGGGTTTCCTCCGGGTTCTCCGGTTTCCTCCCACAGTCCAAAAACATGGATCAAGTCAATTGAATTCTCAAAATTGCCCCATGTAGAGTGTGTGTGTGTGTGAGTGAGTGTGTGCCCAGCGATAGGTTGGCGCCCTGTCCTGGGTGTATCTGCCCGGCGCCCGAGACGTTCTCCCCTGGATGGGCATGGGGAACCCCACCGCGACCCTAATAGAGGATAAAGCGGGAGATAATGAATGAATGAATGAAAACACTTCAGATCCTTTATATAAACAAATGTGTTTGCTGTATATGGCACATTCTTTATGCTGTTTATTATATTGCTTCTTTTCTGACCCAGCTGTGGCTTTTCTGTAACACTCCTGGCTGCTTTAAAAAAAAAAAAAGGCAAGCCTGTGATTTTCACTCACTCAGGGAGGAGCTTAAACTTTTCCAGGTCGATATCAGGAATGAACGTGTCGCAGTCGAACTGCTTCAGAATCCTGGTTACAAACAGGCGCTTGGGCCCCGCACTCTGCATCGCCTCCTGTCACACACACACACACACACACACACAAACAATTCACAACAGGTTCAGGCTCTGCGTTCCCCATTTTCCTTCCACAAACCTGCTTTCCTGTCTGAACTCGGCGATTTTAAACCTCATTTCTGTTTGCGCTTAACAAGACACACTAGTTAGTTCTGTTGTGTGCGATAGAAAATGTATTCATTTATTACTTATTACTCTTTTCACTCAGCCTACACAAGCTCGGAGACATCTGCATGGCGACTGACGTCGGCGGGACCATGAGGCACATGTAACAACTGTTTATTTCCAGCTAAAGTTCACATACGCCTTCATCAGATAATGACTGTCCAAGTGGGGAAAAAAGATAGAAATCGGTTGAGACTGAAAAGGTGTGAGCAGAATGGGCTTCAGTAAAAAGAAAAGTCCTTGAGCATCACCGTCGCCGTGGCGACCAACTGAAGAGTCGACGCGGTATGCTGTAACATGACATGCTTACAATTTCAGCACTTGGAGACATTGTACTGCACAAACACACACACACACATATATATATATATACACACACACACACACACATATATATATATATACACAGATATACACATATAAATTATCCTTTCTTATTCACTATAAACACCTTTTTTTTACAACCTGTTGGCTTGGAGTACTGGGTCACTTAAGATATGTCTGTGGATCAACAAGGGTCTCACTCAGGGGTTCACAAACTTTAATATTAAAAAGAGTGGTTAAAATAAGTGTGTGATCGGCAAAAATTGATTCTTTACTATTAAGGCACTAATTAAGTCAACAGTAACTGAGAATCTATTTGGGGAATGAACATCTGTCCCTCAGTGTAAAGAACTGTGCTATGTTTTAATGCCCAAAGATCTTCAATGACCCCAAAATGGAAATGCTGAAATTAGTAAGGTTTATGTTACATATACGTATTTGGTTTTATTACAAGTAGACGCCCCTGCATAAGGTTAAGCATCTACAGGTGACTTACAAACAAGACACTTTATGTAGTGATACTAAAACATGTTAACCCTTCAGTGCTCACCTGATACAGAGAGCAGCCACCGATGATCCACACTTGATCAGCTTGTGCCTGCAGCTCAGGAGTGTCCAGCAGGTGGCGCACCGAGTTAAAATCAGCCGCCAGGTAGTGTGCTCCCTCGGGTGGTGCCCTGGTTTGAAGAGGTCAGAGTTCACACACGATTCAATCATTGAAAGGACGTCAGGTGAAGCTAACTCTGCAGTTTATTTGTTATACAAAGTTCAACACACTGTACACTAAACACAAACCATAATTACTCAGAGGCATCATAGTTCTAGTTATTTAGTAGTTTAATACGGTTAATATTTATATGCATATCAGTCCTTACTAGGGGTGTCTTCAACTAAGGATTTTCATAGTCGAATCTGATTCGTCAGATTTTCCCTATAGTCGACTGATAGTCGAATCAGTTAAAATTTCACCACAAGATGGCGCTATAAGCGTGGTTTTTAAAAAAGATTTTTTTTTTTTTTATATTTTACTTGTTTTTCTAGAGCACCGTAAATGGGATCCCCGTTCTGGACTTTTTTCCACTTCAAAGGAAAAACCTAAAACACTCAGATCAAGGCTATATATAAAACGAAAACAAAGACATTTCATGAAAAAACTAATGCTTAGCAGCAGCCATGGGCACCCCCAGGTGGTCAAAATGGTACATTCAACTATGAGGTTCATAGTCGACTACGGTTCTCCGAATCGAATTGTCGAATCAGCGAATATTGCAGCTCACCCCTAGTCCTTACTTATACTTATTTATCACTAATCATTCATTCATTCATTATCTCCCGCTTTATCCTCTATTAGGGTCGCGGTGGGGTTCCCCATGCCCATCCAGGGGAGAACAGATAGACCCAGGACAGGGCGCCAATCCATCGCTGGGCACACACTCACTCACACAGACACACTCTATATGGGGCAATTTTTTGAGTATTCAATTGACTTGATCCATGGACTGTGGGAGGAAACCGGAGAACCCGGAGGAAACCCACGCAGACACTGGGAGAACATGGAAACTCCACCCAGATGGGGATTCGAACCGGGAATCCCTAGCGCTGAGAGGCGAACGTGCTAAACCACTAAGCCACCGTGCCGCCCTATCACTAATCAGTCTAATAGTATTCTATTGATCAGTACATCATGCAGTATGCAGGTATGATCACAAAAATAAATAAATCCCCATTTAATAAGATGTTTAACAAACGTGTGCCATTAAAGTGTCATTGTTACACACACATTATGTACATATATGTAATATGTGTGTAACAATGACACTTTAATGGCACACGTTTATATATTAGGTTTCTTGTCTTGTGCTGGGACAAAACTGTCCATTATCTCTGTCGTCAGGCTTTAAAGTGGGATTATAAATGCACTCTGGACTGTAATTTTCACCACCTGACGTGAACTAAAGTACGATAAGCCATTCATGAGGTGCTCACACTGTCACTGATAAAACCCTTCTGTTTAATCAGCTATATGAATATACCAGATGCTTTGCATACAATCAATAGCGTGCGTACTTAAGTTCTCGGCTCAGCACAATGTTGATCCTGTTCTTAAGAGGCCGGTTCTGCGCAGGAATCGAGTACCACGTCTTCCGACCCATGACGACTGCATTCCTTTTACCTGCCAATGAATTGTTTAGAAGCACTGAATGAATTCCAATACAAACGCTGTAATAATAACCATCACTGTGTGAAGCAGATTCAGAGTGTTTACCTTCCACAGTGGGCGTCATGGTCATCTTCTGAAAGTGCTTGAATTCATTACTGCAAACAGTACACAGAACATTCAAAAACCTGTCAGATGCTTTCTTTAAAGACAGCCGATTTGACTTTTAGTGCATGGGCTGCATGTTGTTTTAGAACAAAAACACACATTATATAACTTTTTTTAATATACATGTTGCAGTAAGTAAAAAAATCTAACAATAACTTCATTCATTCATTATCTCCCGCTTTATCCTCTATTAGCGCTAGGGATTCCCGGTTCGAATCCCCATCTGGGAGGAGTTTCCATGTTCTCCCCGTGTCCGTGTGGGTTTCCTCCGGGTTCTCCGGTTTCCTCCCACAGTCCAAAAACATGGATCAAGTCAATTGAGTTTTCCAAAATGCCCCATATAGAGTGTGTCTGTGTGAGTGTGTGCCCAGCGATGGATTGGCACCCTGTCCTGGGTCTATCTGCCCAGAGCCTGAAACGTTCTCCCCTGGATGGGCATGGGGAACCCCACCGCGACCCTAATAGAGGATAAAGCGGGAGATTATGAATGAATGAATATTTATTAAATCTGGTATTTAATGTGGTGATGCAAATGAGAGTTAAAACAATTATTCGATGAACTTTTAATTTCAGGTTTAAGATGCGCAAAAATGTTAATAACATTAAAATGTAAGTATTGAATTTGTATCGCAAGAAAAGTATTAACAGAAAGGATTAACTGTTAATGTGAATGAATGCTGTTGAGTTAAATAAACTCTTATAAAATTCACTTATTCAGCTAAAAATATTTGGTGTCAGTCAAATGATATTTTTATATATGATATATATAAAGATATGATTTAATGATATTATCCAATTTAAGTGCGTTAGAATGTCAAGTTGTTCAAGTTCTATAATAACTAGTATACTAGTATTTTTAAAGTATACGACTACTGTAAAAAAAAAAAATACTTATTAAACAGTTAAAGTGCGGAATTAATTCAAAGCTTTAATTATTAGTTTGAAGTGTGATATTAATGTTAGTGTACCCGCTTCATTGCCGGGCAGTCGGCGGCCTGGTTCCAAATGCAGTGCTGAACTCTACCGAAGTGAACAACACATGCAGCTACCTATGGCCTATGTAGCACCCTAGATCATCCAAATCTCGGCGGTTTGAGACGCAGCCATTCGTACCTCAGTCTGATGGGGTGCCACGGCAGGTTGCCGTTCTGTCCGATGCCCATGTCGGGACACACGGCGACGATGCAGTTCAGGACGCGGCTCATGGCTCCGGGATGTTTTTAATTAAAGCGTTCAGAGGCGGCGCGGCGGCACACACGCGAACATTCCCGCCAGTTTGACTTCATACGAGGCGGACCAACGTCATTAAACTCCCCCCAGAAGTTACGCCCATTTGTAGATCATACAGCAGTTTGGAGCGCCACCTGCTGGTCGCTGGTGAAAAACTGTTGCTACTAAACTGTTGCTACTAGTTTTAAATGCATTCATTCATTCATTATCTCCCGCTTTATCCTCTATTAGGGTCGCGGGGGGGGGTTCCCCATGCCCATCCAGGGGAGAACGTCTCGGGCGCTGGGCAGATACACCCTGGACAGGGCGCCAATCCATCGCTGGGCACACACTCACTCACACAGACACACTCTATATGGGGCAATTTGGAGAATTCAATTGACTTGATGCATGTTTTTGGACTGTGGGAGGAAACCGGAGAACCCGGAGGAAACCCACGTGGACACGGGGAGAACATGGAAACTCCACGCAGATGGGGATTCGAACCGGGAATCCCTAGTGCTGAGAGGAGAACGTGCTAAACCACTAAGCCACCGTGCCGCCCTTAGTTTTAAATTCATTCATTATCTCCCGCTTTATCCTCTATTAGGGTCGCGGGGGGTTCCCCATGCAGGGGAGAACATCTCAGGCGCTGGGCAGAAAGACCCAGGACAGGGCGCCAATCCATCGCTGGGCACACACTCACTCACACAGACACACTCTATATGGGGCAATTTGGAGAACTCAATTGACTTGATCCATGTTTTTGGACTGTGGGAGGAAACCGGAGAACCCAGAGGAAACCCACACGGACACGGGGAGAACATGGAAACTCCACCCAGGTGGGGATTCGAACCGGGAATCCCTAGAGCTGAGAGGAGAACGTGCTAAAGCCACTAAGCCACCGTGCCGCCCTTAGTTTTAAATTAGTAAATACAATAGGCTTTTTAACATGGAGATCATAACATTACTGTAAAAGTTATGATATTCATCAAAAATTATTTAAAAACTTCAGAGCTGGAAACAAAGCTGACACTTTGATGTTTATTTTTGTGGTTGTCACTTGCAGTTGCAAATATCTGAATCTTAAATTTCTGATAACTTTTTTTCCTTTAGTTGAATTGTGTGTGTTGTAGACATACTTTAAAATATCCTCTAACGTTCAGCCTCTGCTGCTAGGACAGGCTCCAGCTGGGAGATAAAAATGTCATCACAGGGGCACCAACTCAAAAACTACCACTGAGAAATATGACATAAATAGTAGATTTGTCCACAAACTTTTGGCTACATGGTGATTCTTATCGCTGCAAACCGAACTAAAATGTTTACAAATATTTTTACTGTAGTGGCTAATGTTTTTTTTAAATCAACGATCCATAACGGATCTGTGATACACTGTAAACTTATCACTATGTAAAGCTTGATAATGTAGTAATAATAATAATAATAATAATAATAATAATAATAATCATAATAATCATAATAATAATAATAATATAACGTGAATGAATCCTATTTTAACAGATGTGCCTCTCAGATGCTGTCCTTTTTCCTCATGTCCAGGTGATGTGCAGTTTGTTGCGCCTCCTGCGGGTTCCTGCTCTGCAGCTTGTTGATGTTACTCAGACTCAGAGACCAGCAGCCGCTCACATCCAGAGTGGCTAAATGAAAGCAGGTGTCCACGAGCCGCGTCGTCGTGTCCATCGTGACGTCGCAGCGCTTCAGGCTAACGTGTCTGAGACGTCGTAGAGGTTGGGTGTGGCGCTCCAGGACCAGGCGGAACACGGGATCCAGTCGACACGGCACGGCGATCAACGACAGAGTGTGAAGATGCAGTGCACCCCTTAACAACGAGCACAACGTCCCCTTTAGGGATGTCCAACACAGCACGGGCTTCAGCTGTCTCTCATCCAATGAGAAACTATTAACAGACATAACGAGGCTGATCAGTATAATACAGTGTAAAAGAATTTGGTGATGGAAAAGATGAAAGTGATGGAAGCTGTCAGAAGGCACTTTTTGACCAATTTTTTGTATAGTTCTAAGAACTGTATGTAGTGCAGGGTGCAGTACTATTAGTTACATACTATAATAGCAATATTATATTTTATATTTTATATTCATTCATTCATTATCTCCCGCTTTATCCTCTATTAGGGTCGCGGTGGGGTTCCCCATGCCCATCCAGGGGAGAACATCTCGGGCGCTGCGCAGATACACCCAGGACAGGGCGCCAATCCATCACTGGGCACACACTCACTCACACAGACACACTCTATATGGGGCAATTTTGAGAATTCAATTGACTTGATCCATGTTTTTGGACTGTGGGAGGAAACCGGAGAACCCGGAGGAAACCCACGCGGACACGGGGAGAACATGGAAACTCCACCCAGATGGAGATTCGAACCGGGAATCCCTAGTGCTGAGAGGCAAACGTGATAACCACTAAGCCACCATGCCGCTCCTATTTTATATTTTATATATTATATTTTGTTAACATAAATTCAGGAGTTTCCATGTTCTCCCCATGTCTGTGTGGGTTTCCTCCGGGTTCTCCGGTTTCCTCCACAGTCCAAAAACATGGATCAAGTCAATTGAATTCTCAAAATTGCCCCATATAGAGTATGTCTGTGTGGGTGAGTGTGTGCCCAGCGATGGATTGGCATCCTGTCCTGGGTCTATCTGCCCAGCGCCTGAGATGTTCTCCCCTGGATGGGCATGGGGAACCCCACCGCCACCCTAATAGAGGATAAAGCGGGAGATAATGAATGAATGAATGAATGAATGAACATAAATTCAACCATTAAAAGTTTAGTCAACTGATTTTTTTTCTCCTTCTGGTTTGTTCCCATGAGGGGGCGCCACAGCAGAGATTTTGCACATATTTGGCACAGTTTTTACACCCTAATGGTTAGAACAAAATTACTGTCTCCTATTTACCCCAATTTAATAGTATTTCATTTTACTAAATTGACTGAAGAAATCTTGTTTACTTACTTGAGAGTGAAAGTCCGAAGGTGAGGGAGATAAGGCAGACTCCAGTCCACTTCTTCATCATCATCCTCCTCCTCCTGGTTGGAGTGTGGAGGGTCAATATGAAGGATGAGAGAACTAAGTTTGGGACAAGCTCTTAGAAGAGTGAGGAAAGGGAGTTGTCCGTCAGCTTGCACGCCCTCCACCATGAGGGAGACCAGACAAGAACCTGATGCCTGCAGGGCAGGAACCAGGTCTGAAAGAGGGCCGGGGAACTGCAGTGACAGAGACTGGAGTTGACCTGTCCATCTGGACAGTCCTCGAGTCAGAAGGGAACTCTGAGCGGAACCATCTTCATCATCCTCATTGTAGCAGTTCAGAGATATAGATGAAAGCTTTGGACACAATGTGCTGACAGCGTCCAGACTGCCGAGGGTAACTCCATGTACCTCCCGCAAATGGACTTTAAAGCTCTTCCTTTCAATCTCAAGTTCAGATGCTGGACTTTTCCCACTTGATTCCAAACACAACATTCTGTCTGCATCCTCTTCCAACGTGAGGCCATCATCCTTCTCCACCCCGTTCTCTTCCTCCATAACTTCAACAGCTTGCTTATTCCAAAGTTCTCTCAGACCGGGAACGCCTTCCCTGCCAAAAAATGCATCGGTCGCCTCAAAATCCTTATTCTCCAGCAGCACACAAGCTTCTCCCACCCACTCTAACGCCAGTCGATGCAGTCGAGGCAAACTGAGCATTAAGAAGGCCGAGGTCGCCGGCCCCTCCGACTCCTCTCCTAGGCCGATATCCAGAGCCAGCAGACTGGAAAGTCGACTTAATTCTTGGCACCCTAGAGGCAACAAGCCACCAGGATTGAGGTGAAGGCAACGTGAGACGTCCAGATGTTGCAGAGCTGGACATCGCCGAGACACCGTGGAGATCACAGCACGGTCACATAGAGTTCCAGCCAGAGTGAGTGAGTGAAGGACAGTAAGGCCACTCAGGAGGGAGCATAGAGCTGCTGAGGAGGCATTTAGAGCGCCGCTCAGATCGAGGGACTTTAGAGACTGTGGAAAGAAGTTAAAAGAAAAGATTTTAAAAAGAAAAAGAATGAGACATCAAATAATTCATCCATCCATCCATTCATTATCTTCTGCTTTATCCTATATTAGGGTCACGGGTGGGGGTGGGGGGAGGTTCCCCATACCCATCCAGGGGAGAACGTTTCGGGCGCTGGGCAGATACACCCAGGACAGGGCGCCAATCCATCGCTGGGCACACACTCACTCACACAGACACACTCTATATGGGGCAATTTGGAGAACTCAATCGACTTGATCCATGTTTTTGGACTGTGGGAGGAAACCGGAGAACCCGGAGGAAGGAAACCCACGCGGACACGGGGAGAACATGGAAACTCCACCCAGATTGGGATTTGAACCCGAGAATTCCTAGTGCTGAGAGGCGAACGTACTAAACCACTAAGCCACTGTGCCGCCATCAAATAATTCAGTCATGTCTAATTTTCATGTCAATCACATTCCTGTACTGGCTCCGCCCTTTCTCTGTCCAATCAGGGTCTGGAGATCTTTCTATTGATTATGAGGAATAAGCTGTACAGTGAGAGTGTATGTGTGTATGTGCAGAGGAGACCTGGCAGCGAGCTCCGATCAGGCTACACAGGTTGGCAGTGAGCAGGTTGCAGGAACGTGCCAGCGAGAGCGAGTGCAGCTGAGGGAGCAGCAGGAGGTGCAGCGCCGCACGTGAAAGCAGACTCCTCTGTGAGAGTAAATACAACAGCTCCTCAATCAGCTCTCCTGCTACACAACAATCACAACAACACAAATATAGAACATAGTTTTACAAAGTGCATCTATAATGTAATATGGAGATTTTTTTTTTTAAATAATCTGATACTCATTCATTCATTATCTTCCGCTTTATCCTCTATTAGGGTTGCGGTGGGGTTCCCCATGCCCATCCAGGGGAGAACGTTTCGGGCGCTGGGCAGATACACCCAGGACAGGGCGCCAATCCATCGCTGGGCACACACTCACTCACACATACACACTCTATATGGGGCAATTTGGAGAATTCAATTGACTTGATCCATGTTTTTGGACTGTGGGAGGAAACCGGAGAACCCGGAGGAAACCCACGCAGACACGGGGAGAACATGGAAACTCCACCCAGATGAGGATACGAACCGGGAATCCCTAGCGCTGAGAGGAGAACGTGCTAAACCACTAAACCACCGTGCCGCCCTAATCTGATACTGAAAGAGTTGAAAACATACGCAGCAGGCTGAAGGGCCCCATGATGTATCTGAAGAAGTAGTGATCCATGTAATTCTGAGTGTAGTCCTGAGTCCACAGGTCCTTCATGTTGTCAGCCAGACTGATGAGACACAGGCGTCTCAGAGACGAAAACTCATCCTCTTCCTCATCGCACTCGTGTTTACCCCTCCTCCTCTTCTGCTTCTCCCGCTCCCGCTCTGGTCTGAACTCCAACCCTCGGAACAGGGGCATCACTCGCAGTTAAATCAGCTCTCACTGGAGGCAAAACACAGGAGATATTCAGTGACACTAACATGTCATAATTGCTTGTCATAAATGTTATTAGTTCCTATAGATGAGCTATAGACTTAAATATAAGGGTCACAAAGCATCATGTCCTGATTCATGAATTTATGGAAGGGGCTTTACATTGCAGAAGGTAATCGAAACCCAATCTGGGTGTGTCTGCATGGACTTTGGAACTCTGGGTTCTCTGGTTTCCTCTCACAGTTCAAAAACATGGATTCAAGGTAAATTGAATGCTCTTAATTGCCCCATATAGTGTGTTTTTTCGTGAGTAAGTATGTGACCAGCCCTTATTGGCGTATTGGCGCCCTGTGCTGGGTGTAGTCCCCATATCCTTGGGCATGGGCATGGGCATGGGCATGGGCATGGGCCACCACCCCCCCGCGACCTTAGTAGTGGATTAAGTGAAAGAAAATTCATTCATTCATTCATTATCTTCCGCTTTGTCCTCTATTAGGGTCGCAGGGGGGTTCCCCATGCCCATCCAGGGGAGAACGTTTCGGGCGCTGGGCAGATAGACCCAGGACAGGGCGCCAATCCATCGCTGGGCACACACTCACTCACACAGACACACTCTATATGGGGCAATTTGGAGAATTCAATTAACTTGAACCATGTTTTTGGACTGTGGCAGGAAACCGGAGAACCCGGAGGAAACCCACACGGACACGGGGAGAACATGGAAACTCCACCCAGATGGGGATTCGAACCGGGAATCCCTAGCGCTGAGAGGAGAACATGCTAAACCACTAAGCCACCGTGCCGCCCGTGAAAGAAAATATTTGAGTTGATTTATTATTTTCTGATTCATGATGACTGTCTGTTTCAGGCTGTAAGTTTATTCATGCCATGTTTACTGCTGCAGGTAACTTTTAATAAGTAAAGATCATTCGCGCGGCTGTAAGAATCAGTTCGGTGATTAAAGTCAGGGGTTTAGAACAAACCTCACCGAATGTGACCTCTCTCTCTCTCTCTCTCTTCCTCAGTCTGAAGAAGAAAACGACCCTGCGCTCTTATCAAACCGCAAACTTACACTTTATCTGATTTAAAGTCCTGATCTGAGAATGACAAACCGATTATAACCGATTATAATAAACACTGAAGTGTTCTTAGGTTTTTATTTGTTTTTCACTATAACTATCCTATACTATACTATCCTTCTGTCTACAAGGAAGTGCGTAAGATCCACTATTCAATACACACTGTTGAACCGCGTAGTGCACTAAAGATTTAGATAAAGGCATAGAATTGTTACTGTTTTGTGCGAACTGCGTAGGACACACGTCGCGGATTGAGACACAGCCCTCGGTCTGAAGGCAATACAAGCCGTTTAAATTCTACCTGTATTCTGTAAACCCCGCCTCATCAGTGACGATGGGCTTACGGCCATCTGTTTTAGCCAATCACTGACCTGCATTCGACAGCGAACGAGGAACCATCACGAGGGATTTGGTCTTCTTATAACAGTGCATATGAATTTTTATAACAACTCATATGAATATATATATATATATATTCATTCATTCATTCATTCATTAATTATCTCCCGCTTTATCCTCTATTAGGGTCGCGGTGGGGTTCCCCATGTCCATCCAGGGGAGAACGTTTCGGGCGCTGGGCAGATACACCCAGGACAGGGCGCCGATCCATCGCTGGGCACACACTCACTCACACAGACACACTCTATATGGGGCAATTTGGAGAACTCAATTGACTTGATCCATGTTTTTGGACTGTGGGAGGAAACCGGAGAACCCAGAGGAAACCCATGCAGACACGGGGAGAACATGGAAACTCCACCCAGATGGGGATTCGAACCGGGAATCCCTAGCGCTGAGAGGAGAACATGCTAAACACTAAGCCACCGTGCGGCCTATATATATATATATAATGAAAATCAACCAATTAACATAGAAAGGGACCTACATTCGGTCGCAGACCGCTCGTATAATTATTCCACCTTAATGGTTTGAACTGACCACGTGGTCTCAGGTAAACGTTCCGGCAGTGACGTCTCAATACTTTTGGCGGTGCAGGTACATTAAACCTCAACCACAGTAATAAACAAAGAAACGTTTTAATTACAGCTGAAGTATAAACAGACCCTGATTCAACAGTAAAACCAAAACTGAACATCAGACCCGCTCTGAGAAAGTGACACATGTTCATTTACCCAAAAAAATCTCTCTGACCTTCAAACTTTGTTCCAGCTGTTTATATATATATATATATATATATATATATATATATATATTAAAAAAAAAAACATATAGTCACCAATTCATGATAAAGTGATATAAATAAGGCTTCTGTTTTTAGTTACTCTTTTAAACTTGTCTATTAACACAATTGCATATTTAATATTTAAACTTCCCTTTAAGATCAAATTACAATAAATGCAACAATTGGGGTCATGCATGGTCTGGTGGGGTACTGGATATCATTTTAAGCAATAACTAATAACTAAATGATAATTGGTATCAAATAGATATTTTAGTTGTTGTTCAATGAGTATTTTACAAATTTAAAAAATGATATATAAAATATTATACAGAGCTGCACTGTGGCTCAGTGGGTAGAACTGTCACATCGCAGCAAACCCAGGGTTAATTACCAAATCGTTAAATACCTTGATTTTGTGGATTTTATATGTTCTCTCCCCGAGTCCTTTGGTTGACTTCCACAATCCCAATTTGGTATTGATATATATGGTATTGATGTATTGTATAATTGGTATGTTGTGATGTGTATTTTTGTGAGATGTATATTGCAACTTTAATATATATTTTACTGAGGAATTCAATATCTTGATCACAACATTATTTCTCAGTAAATAAAAGTAAAATTTGTTGCATAAGTGCTTTTTTCTGTGCATTTGCAAGTGAAGGTCATGAGAATTTGATTCTGGAAAACAGCTGCAGAAGGAGTTGAAACCAAACCTTTTTAGCCAATGGGACACCAAAAAATATTTATCTTTATACAAACTGGGTGTGGCAATATTGGGGGATAAAAACTCTTTATATTCCATATTGGAGTGCGAGTGTCAGCAGAAGTAAGTCAACCAAGACAACATGCTTCCGATCATTTTGGCCTCGGTGCTCATTGCTGGCGGTAAGAAATTCCTCATCTAAACAGAATAGGATTTGGAGTCTGGACACATACAGATATCTGCTGCTTTAAATGTAAAGTCAGTGCAGCAACATCATGAGTGAGTTCACTAACGGTTGCTATTATTAAAATATGATGTTAATATTTTGGATGTTTCAGCTTTGGGGTGTGGCAATCCAAGGGTTGAGCCCCTCACCCCCCGCGTGGTTAATGGTGTGGATGCCATACCTCACAGTTGGCCCTGGCAGGTCTGTATTCCTCCGTTTATCCTGTTATCCTTGTACACTGTTCATTTGGAGATGTGAACTGTACCCCTCTGATTTGGAACCCCATAGATCTCTCTGCAATACTTGAAAGATGATGAATGGAGACACACCTGTGGAGGATCTCTGATCGCCAACAACTGGGTGATCACGGCTGCTCACTGCATCAAGTATGATGTGAAAATAAAGTGTTAATATAATATTAGAGTTCTTCTCTAGTGCGAGAATGTTCTGCATTCATTCATTATGTTCTGCATTCATACAGCAAGCAGTTCACGTACCGCGTGTATATCGGAAAGTACAACCTGGTGGAGGAAGAGGCTGGATCCAAGGCTTTCACTCCTGAGAAGATCATTGTGCACGAGAAGTGGAACCCCATTTTTGTGGCACTCGGGTAAGAAAAGAAAAAAAAATACACAAACTATAGAAAAACAAACCACACAGCGAATGATCATGCTTCTGCATTTCAGAAACGATGTCGCTATGATCAAACTCTCTGAGACTGTGACTCTCTCTGATGCCGTCCAGTTGACTTGCCTGCCCGCTGCTGGTACCGTCCTCACCAATAACTACCCCTGCTACATCACCGGCTGGGGCAGACTTTACAGTAAGTATGAGTCCACCTGAGTGTGATGAGTTGAGAGTGAACACAGAGGTTAGAGGTCGATACCCTTGTAGAAACCCAATGTGTGAAGACAGGGGATGCTATCTTTCAGCTGGAGGTCCCATCGCCGACAAGCTGCAGCAGGCTCTGATGCCTGTGGTTGACCATGCCACCTGCTCTAAACCTGACTGGTGGGGCGCTATGCTGAAGAACACCCTGCTGTGTGCAGGTGGAGATGGCATCGTCGGTGGCTGCAATGTGAGTTCCAGAGTTGGAGACTTTTGGATTCTAAGTCATTGCTGTTGTTTAATTTCTTGTGTGGATATTAACCCATTTTGTCCTGCAGGGTGACTCTGGTGGCCCTCTGAACTGTAGGAACGCTGAGGGTATTTGGGAGGTGCATGGCATTGCCAGTTTTGTCTCAGGCCTGGGCTGTAACTATGAGAAGAAGCCCACCGTCTTCACCAGAGTGTCTGCCTTCAACGACTGGATCAACCAGGTAAATGGACAAAACACAATTTCAGTTCAAACAGGGGAAAGTGCAAGAACCCTTATTAGTCTAAATTGGGTGTATTAAGTAGAAGGGAAAAAAAAACAAAGGTCTGTAACAGATATTTGATGGGATGCATTAATTATGAAATCAAAATGAAAACTCTACTAAAATAATTAACCATAAGGTTAAATGATGAGTGTTGTTCATGGACCACCACAGATCAACTATGATTAGAATGGCTTGGTGGTGGTGTGTTAGAAGTTGTGTTGGAACGAGCGGAGTGCACACACACACACACACACCATGTCCGTGTCAGTGCAGTACTGAGAATCATCCACCACTCAAATAATGCCTGCTCTGTGTTTGTCCTGTGGGGGGTGATGGTATAAAGAGCATAAACTGTGAATAGTGTAAAGAGGTTAAACCAAATGTAGATAAACAGATGGACTACAGTCTGTAAGTGCAGTTTAGCTGATCTAATGCAATAAGCAAAAGCAGTTCCACAGTTCTATCAGAAAAACTGATATTTAAATATGATTTCTTTTCCTTTACAGGTGATGATTAATAACTGAAGTGCATCAAGAATGAGGATGATTTAATAAAGGATTTAAAGAAATCTGAGCTGTGCTGTATTTTATTACAAGTTTCTATTTAAATAAACGCAGTTTATATGACTGTAAATTTACTCGTTGCATTTTATCCTCAAATAGACCTTTTAAAGTTTACACTCATAATGTTTATTGAGTATCGATTTGATGGCTCTCTGCTGAAATTCGTTCCGCGCCCCTGTTGCACCTCATTTAATCTGTGGTCTGCCACTGGCAAAGCGCCTGGTAGGTGACTGGAAATGGCAGGAATAAGTTTAATTATTTGGAAGGGTGTTTAGACAAAGTGGCCAATGTAGTGAGGAGACTCAGAACTTATTAAATGAGTCACTGTTTGTTCCGAGTTTGAAAGACCTTTGTGTTCAGCACCTGTGTTCTCTCTGGTTGGAGATGCTTCCCACGGTTCGCCGTGAGCCAAAGAGAGCTAGATACTGTTTTTAGTCCGAACATCAGAAATGTTTTCGCTCTGCTATGTGTTTGTCATCCCAGAATACAGCTGGGGTGTCTTTTTGTTCTGGGTCTGATATTGCATTTCCGATGTGGACCCCCTGCGTCAGAGCCATGAAATGACTAAAGAGTCACTGTGGGAGGTTTTACATATGCATCAAGAGCATGTGAGCTTTGTTTCGTACAAAAAGTCTCACTTGTCAGTTTGCCACAACTTTCTCCATACATTATCACATTTATTAAATATTAAATACATCACAGATATGTGGACACCCTTCTTATTTAGACTGGATATGCATCTGGTTCCATTAAAACCAAGGTCCATAAATACAGTTTATTTGGTAACCGGGACTTCACTCTCATTTTAAACATCTCTGAGATTAATCAAACATTTATTCTTTACACATTTATTATTACACTGATAATTATTTTGTCTAAAGTTTTCAGAAAATGACTACTACATAAAAAAGTAAGCATCACTGTTAGAAATAAAGAAGTTATACCTGCAAAGGTGGAAAGGTGTTGGAGGAAATCTCAGGATGTATGAGCAAGAAGGAGCCTTTGGCGGTATCTGTCGTCAGGACAGTAGGATCGGTCCACAATATGTGATACGCATGAAAGGTAGTCATGGTCTTTAGATTCAGGGGCTACAAGATGTTATAATATATATATATATATATATATATATATATATATATATATATATATATATATATATATATATATATATATACACACTGTATATATATATATATATATATATATATATATATATATATATATATATATATATATATATATATATATTATATATATATTTTATATATATATATATATTTATTTATTTATTATTATTTTTTTTTTTTATCCAAAGCGACTTACAAGGTGAGCACAGGGTTAATCACAGCGCCCCCTGGAGCAATGAGGGTTAAGTGCCTTCCTCAAGGACCCACATTGGTAACTTCAATGGACCTGGGATTTGATATACAAGTTATATATATGAGTTCAAGTTCAAATTCAATATATGTGTTATGTAGACACAAAAAAGCACACACACACACACACACACACACACACACACACACACACACACACACACACACACACACTAAAGTTGGTCAGTAACAGCATTGGAATTTTCTGTAGTTTTAAGAAAATCAGAAAGTCAAAGATTCTTGGATGAATTCTTTTTGCATTCTACAACAATACCCGAATTCTCCAGAAATTTTGTGATGGTTATAAAGGGGTATCAGAGAGTGCAATCTGCTTGGCTGTCTCCTCCTCTAATGGTCATGGAGCTCCACACACACTCCCCCCCCCCACCCTCTCTCTCTCCTGCTGCTGAATATATAATGTGGGAAATCTGAGCGCGGCATTGTCTCGGAGTCCTCATGGTTGAAAGAGCACTTTGTTTTTTTTCCTCAGCTGGTTTGATACTCTGCGCTCCTTCCACCATCAGCACTGCACTTTGCTTTGTGTTTAGAGGGAGAAGAGGGGAGAAGGTTTGAAATGGAGCCACAGTGAGACTTTAAGTATTCTCATCTTCAACTCAATTAATTTAAAGAACGAAACACCTCGGAATAAATGCCAAATCACAGACGGATCTGGGAACTGTGCTTGTCCTCTGTTTTAATCCTTAAAGGAGCTTACTGGAGGAACTGAAGATCAAGACTAAACTCTCAATAGGAGTCAGGTGCGATCATTTTTACTGTCTCCTCATAACAACACTCTGATCAGTTCAGAAAAATATTTGTAAAGTAATAACGTTTTGGTATGAGAGGTCATGTTAAAAACATGAAAATTCCACTGCAGTCTTCAGGAATTGTGTACATTAATAAATGTTTAAAAGTCTTCATATAATAAACACTTTAGAAAGTGTAAGAGTTTTTGTATTAGAATTAAAAAAAAATTATAATAACCTGTTTGTACAATTAAAAACACCACATCCAACCTCTCCTAAATTATGTACAATTCATAAAAAAGTATATATGTATATATAATTTATTTATGTAGTTTCTTTGGCTTAATATTTTGTATATATTTTAATATTCTATAAATAATGAACATTAGATAAGAATTAAGTAGTATTTTTTTTTTGGTTTCAAAAGCTTTGTGTGTTTTTCAGTGGAGGCACTCCTATTTTTTATATATATAAATATTACAACCTTGTGCAATGTCCCAACATTTGTAAATACAGTATTTCAGAAATTTATTCAAATTTATGCCACAACTACAAAAATCCCTCATTAACAACAATCGTAACAACTGCTATATTCCTCCACTAGCAAGGGACCTATGCTTCTGCATTCTGAGTTCTGAACCTCCCTCGTCATCATGTCATCATAATAACCTTCATTTATGCCGTTTGATTATGTTACTGGGTAAAACATTGGTTTGAAAAATTCCAGATTGTTAAACTTAGCTTTATCCTAATGATCCAAGCACTAAAACATAAAGTAGACTGGTATTAAAGACACTCCCTTGAAGGTTCGCTGAGTCCTATGAATATGTTTAGTGTTGGTTTATTCTATTTAATATTAAAATCCATGTTTATCGCCAGCTGTAGAAACCTCAGAGCCTTCAGTGAGGAAGCCGAACAGGATAAACTCTCTGACTGTAATCTCTCTGTTTTATTTTTTAATGTGAAATGGGAATTGTTCTTAATCAAGAGCAGCATTTTCCCCCTCAACTTTAAAATGCTTGCACATGACTGCAGGAGAGCTCCACTGGTTTAATGCCCTCGGCCTGGCAGGGTTTGCTACAGACTGCTGGTGTCCGTTGGATGGGAGTCTGGATTGAGGCTAGATTGAGGATTTATTTCTGTTGCTGTACTAAATTAGGAGGAGAAACAACCCAGGAAAGAGAAACAGTGGGGGACAACTTCTATAGCAATTGCTGCAAGCAACCTGTCAGAGGTGGAGCTGCCCCC
Organism: Corydoras sp. C115; assembly: GCA_019802505.1. Lineage (NCBI taxonomy): Eukaryota > Metazoa > Chordata > Actinopteri > Siluriformes > Callichthyidae > Corydoras > Corydoras sp. C115. The sequence continues at coordinate 144,107 of JAFMOC010000541.1, read as the reverse complement.
TAGATGCAGACGCCTGTCAAAGACCATCGCATCCTCTGCACACCAGCCAAACGATATCATCTCTGGCATGGTAACAGCTGGCTGACCTCTACAGCATCTAGCTCGCTAATGCGTCTTCCTATTTATACAGCAGAATTGAGGTCTTCACAACGCACCCAGGGAAGCAATATCACCAGCAATCCCCATCAGTTAAAAGCGTGAGGGTGACATCTGATCATTAATTATCCACATATTGAAATGTAATTCCTGCTGGTACAAAAGATGAGTGGCATCTCAGGAGAGCCAGCTTCACCTTTAACTAGTTTGCTTTCGTATAACAGCTCACTGTGTGTGAACTCAGTGGAAACCCTTGGACCAGCCTGATCTGAGATATGCAAATAGACACAAAATCAATACAACGCACAAAAATACTTCACTGAATCTATGAGCGTGAAGGAACAAGAACACTAGGAATGCTTGTAGTAGAACCTTTCACCTACAGTAGTGCACTCCGGTTGGAATTTAAACACTTGATTTAAATCCACAAGGAAATATTGTGGTTTATGAAAAGCCTTTGTAAAGATCACATGCAAAGCAGAAAGCACCGTGGAGACCTTTGGAGCAAGAACATGTCAGTTTGTATTGATTCAACCATCCCAAATACTGAACACAGGGCAGCTTACACGGTGAGGTATGCCCGAACGGACGTCCACTGGTAATAAGGGGTGTCTACAGGGTGATAAGTAACCAGTGTGCAGTTTTATTTTTACGTTTATGGAGGTGATATAGCATTAGATGAACTATAGTCAGTAGTCGTCATAAGATGAAGCCTCGAGCATGTGAGTATGAGCATCTGTGGTAGGACCGTCCTGATTCAGGATCAGCTGCTCGAGTCCAGATGAATTGGATGTGAAAAGGCAACAACAGTTGTGAGGATAAGCCGAGCGCATTGTTTATCTCACGAGGCGTTCTGAATGAATGTGTCACCCCTCAGCCCACACTCCGTCCACTGATGCAAAGCTTTCTCTTCTGTACGCATGCCGATTGCTTTGAAGAGCGCTTAAATTATTCCGAAATGCCAAGCTCAGGATTTGTAAATGCCAATATTTTGGCTCTGAATGCATTCGGCTTCTCCTTCCGTTAGTATTCATGAGTCAGGCATTAGTAATTGTAGCAATTAAAAATACAACAACACAATCACGCTCTCCACTTGAGTTCGTTTCACTTTGGACGTTGGCTCCATTATTTTTTATCCGCGGAGGTCTTAATATTTCTATGAGGCTGGGGCTCTGTAGCTCAGTCGGGTAATTGGGTGTGAAAGCAAATCTGACCCTACTCAATCTTCCTCCTGCCATGGCTCATTCCAGACCCGGTAATGAGTGAGTTTCAAATTGGCGCGGGGGTGATAAGGGAATCGCCCTGAGACCTGGCATAGCAACTTTGATTGAATTTTATTCGACCTCGTAAGCGCTTAAGAACCCAGGCGCAAACGTCGGTCTGCTGTGAAAATGGATTCGGCGCATCAGAAAGCCATGCGTCTTCATTGAGGCCAAAGCTGCCGCGTTATTTATTTTGCAGAGAACTTTAGCGCCCAGCTGCGTAACGAGTGTTTTATGATTGCTCCATGCTTCTGCGTCCCCTCCGGCTCATTGAGCTTAGTTTGGATCGTTAAGAAGTTTGATTATAATTAGCACATGAGGTTTTTTTGGCTTTTGCTTGTTTTTATTAACGAGTCACAATAGTAAATCCATCCTCAGATGTTATGTGCTATAAAAGGCAAGTGATATTCATCCAAGGGCGGCACGGTGGCTTAGTGTTTAGCACGTTCGCCTCTCAGCACTAGAGATTCCCGGTTCGAATCCCAATCTGGGTGGAGTTTCCATGTTCTCCCCATATCTGCGTGGGTTTCCTCCTGGTTCTCCGGTTTCCTCCCACAGTCCAAAAACATGGATCATGGTCAATTTAATTTTCCAAATTGACCCATATGGAGTGTGTGTAAGTGAGTGTGTGCCCAGCAATGGATTGGGCTGGGCAGACACTCCTGTCCTGGGAGTGTCTGCCCAGCGCCCAAGACGTTCTCCCCTGGATGGGCATGGGGAACCCCCTGCGACCCTAATAGAGGATTAAGCAGAAGATAATGGATGGTTGGATGGATGAATATTCATCCATCCATTTTCTCTGGATTCGCTTGTCACTCAGAACAACGAATGAGCTGCATTTTGAAATGCCAGGTGACACAGACCACTAAAGTCAAAACAATAAATTGGATTTTCAAAATATGCTAATATTGCTACATGCAATCAAATTGCCAGATAATGCCTCTGCACATCTGTTAAACATCTGCTAAGATGGCTCTGTTTTGTGTCAATGTTGCCTGAATGAGCAAAAAAGATATGAATAAAAAGTATAATCAAAAACAACAACAAAGCTTCCCACCCTGGTACGGTTCATGGTTTTATAACAATTAAAGAGTGTTTACAATTTGTTTACAATGTACATGTTGCACACTTGCACGCGCTGATTATTAGTCTAATCAAGTTTATTTTTATTTCGCATTTCAGGTGTGAACTAAATCTCAACTAACAGACCAAAGAAATACTCGACACTGGCACTAGACCCTCCCCTGGTGATCAATGGTTCCTCCTGATTGCAGGACACTGTGCTCCTTTACCTCATATGTACCAGTACAGAATACATCAGCGTAAGAGCCTGAGCTCTGATGAGAACGCCATAATGGAGACTGAACTCAGGACGGGCCTGTCTTCAGCCGCAGTGGTGGCCATCGCGTGCAACTCAGTGCTTATTGTTCTCATCCTTCTTCTCTTTATTATACTCTGCAAGGCCTGCAAGGTGCCCTCAAGTCCAGAAAGTGCACCAGTGCTGGCACAGACTCACGAGAAGCAGAAGAGCGAGCAAAAATATTTATTGACAGCACCGTGATTTAATAAAAGCATCCTCTGCACTTCTTAAATCTCGAAATGCTCTACCCTTTTAAAGCGAATAGAGCCCTAACTCATTGTGTTTAACTCGACTGCGTTGTGCGCTGAGCTAAAGCACTGGATGAAAGTATTAAACTGTAATGAGGTCCAGTCCCCACTGACTGCACTCCTATAATGCTGACATAGCAAAAAGTGGCACTTTCCTTTATTGCATTGCAGTTTAATAACATCCTGTTTCACACATGGGAGCCAGCAAGATACATATTCCTGACTCTGCATTGATCTGAACCATCAACACAACCATTTGGGAGAAGTTAAGAGATAAAAGCGCGGTAAATGCACATTCAAAGGTTTGTTTCAATACAGCCACGATCTGACAGATTTCAAAAGCACAGTGACTTTATAAATGTCATAGTCCACACATAATCTAATAAAGATCCTGTTTACACCTGGTATAGACATGTCATCAGTGACACTCCATTTAATCTGTCTGTCACTAAAGCAAATGTAGCTTCTCTGTATAATCTGTTCCACCGCTGAAATTAATGAATTATTAGTCTCTTATTAGTATGATCTGGCCCATCCCACTGAAGAGGGTGTGGCTGTCTGTATAATCCTGATAGACTTGTACATGACATGCTATGACACCAATTATGGGGCAGATTCCCATGTGAAGTCATTTGTCCTGCTGCAATCTGCTCGTCTCTGTGAGCTGTGTGGAAGAGGACGATTATTGCGTAAAGAGCGTAAAGCCTCTTTGCTTACATACGTCCATCTGTCATTCTGTTCTCTGCAGCTTGTTACTGCAGATAAAATGTGATCCTTTAAACCAGGGACAGATAGATTTCTCCTAATCTTATCAGTTCTCGAGTAGCGGTAAATAAACACTGCTCTTGGATCAGAATCTTGAAAAACTAAGGGAGTAAAACCATATATTTAATATAATAAAAATAACACAACGTATATCCGAATAAAATTTTCAAATTTTCACAAGTTTTCATTTCTAAATGAAATAATTAAAACCTGTACTGTCCTGTTTGTTTTCTGTACTGTCTATTTCTACGAATGCTCTAAGGCGTGATGCATTCTACGGTGGTCTGACTCCCAAATGGCTTCTCATCCACCACATACACGAGTGAAATAGAGCATATGTAATGTCACAGAGGGGTTGATGCTGGAAACTCATGCCATATGATCTGTGTTTAAATGATTAACAGGAATTTTGCTGTACTCCAAATATTAGGGGGTGTCTTACTGTATTTGATTAAGGCCACAATATTGTAAGATATTTTAAATAATGATATTCCACCAGCTTTGTAGCAACATCTCGAGAAAAGCTGTTTTTATTTCCTGTCATTATTTTGGGACTAAACAGGTTTAATTTTCCACAAGCACACCCCAAAATTTCATTGCAAACTTTACTTCTAAAAACCATAATTATTATTTTTTTAATTATTATTATTATTATTATTATTATTATTATTCCATAAATACCTTTTTTTAAATTCGGTTGGGGCTCACGTTGGCGCCGGTTTGATACCTTTTCTATTTCTTCCCACGTTTGTGCACTGCTCAATAAAAACTGTATAATTTTCATTTTAAAAAAAAAAACGTTCAGCATCACACCGTGAAGTTCAGGCTCTGGGGCTGAATTCGGGAACTAAAGGGTTTCCTACGTTCCAAAAAAAGAAACTGTCCTCTCCTGTTACACCTGTATTAAACCTGCAGAGGATGATGTAATCAAGCCTGTGGATTATTATTGCATCATTCAGCCACTGCTTACACTCATCTCCAATATCTTGAGGTGTTGTGCACCAACTTTTACACACACACACACACACACACACACACACACACACACACACACATGCACACAGTCAATCACTGTCTCATTTTACAGCAATTCAATTTCAGATAGCGGATGCTGGGTGAGTAATAAATCTTCATATCTATATGTAATAATATATCTTACACATATGATATCCGCTGTAGATCTGGAGATGAAAGGCGGCTGCTTGATGTTATTGTTGGAACCTTCTCTCTGCCAACATTTATTTATTTATGCTCTGCCTTTTGGATGAGTGGAAGCTCAGTGGTTAATGATGTTGGGGAGGCTGGATTAAAATAAGACGCTTTTGGTAACATAAATACCAGGATATGAACTCATGGCTGCGATGGACTCTTCGTTTTGCACGTCCAGAAGCAACAGTGTCATTGGTATGCACTACATTGAATGATTATGTTATTACGAACCTGCCCGCAGCTCCTCTGCTACCCGTTTGATAAAGCTACCCAAACAAACATCAAATGCTCGTCGAGTGATCTCGACCTGGCTCGTGATATCCGGCTGGAGGATTATGAGCAGGCAGCCGCACTAATGAGTCCAGATCAAACACAAGGTTGTCTGAAGCAACAACACAGGCACATGACAGAGCAAATATTAATTGTCTTTAGTCCTGTCTTGATATCACAGTGGCCTGCAGGACTGAGCGGCATCCGGACAGATTGATTTCTGCAAGATGGTGCACCGGATCTTACCCATGATGTCCTGAAAAAAAACCTACCACAGGCACAGCGGTACTATATTGGCTGACAAAAATAAAACCGGAGCATTATTTTCTTCCATCTATAAAGTTGCAGGGTTTAAAATGGAGCCAGATGTCCAAAATAATGCACGAATCCCACTCCCCTCTCTTTATTATACCAACAGCGTACGTATACACCAATGTAGTGTTTTTTTAATCCTCCACCAGATGTTCAACTGAGTGTCTACTTGATAGTCAAATTCAATGTGATTCAGGCGCACCCTCGTCGGCCTGAAGTTTGCTTAAACACCAGCTGAGCTCTGCGTCAGAAAGATTACAAAGCAAATAATACCTAATCATCACAATGCATTCCCAAACTATATGCATTAGCATTTCCCCTGCTGTTGCAGCCTTTACACTTTTGAGGAATGTTTTTGGCAAAAGTCCATCTTGCTTCTGGCTGTTCAATTTGTCAACAGAACATTTGTGGGTTTTAAATGCAGATAAGGCTGTAGGAGCCACAAACAAGCTCTTAATATTCTGTTCATATTTATTTATATTTTTTATTTTCTGAGTGGGCGGCACGGTGGCTTAGTGGTTTAGCACGTTCGCCTCTCAGCGCTAGGGATTCCCGGTTCGAATCCCCATCTGGGTGGAGTTTCCATGTTCTCCCCGTGTCTGCGTGGGTTTCCTCCGGGTTCTCCGGTTTCCTCCCACAGTCCAAAAACATGGATCAAGTCAATTGAATTCTCAAAATTGCCCCATATAGAGTGTGTATGTGTGAGTGAGTGTGTGCCCAGTGTGAGATGGATTGGCGCCCTGTCCTGGGTCTATCTGCCCAGCGCCCGAGACGTTCTCCCCTGGATGGGCATGGGGAACCCCACCGCGACCCTAATAGAGGATAAAGCGGGAGATAATGAATGAATGAATGAATTTTCTGAGTGTGCGCCCTCTACAGGTCATGGGTGCTACCCTATAAATTGGGAAAGGAGAGGCGTGGCCGAGGGGAAAAGGCAGAGCAGCAATACCATCATTGACCTCGGTTGGGACAGGTAGCAAGCTGTGCTCTTAGCTTGGGACAAGGCCTGCAGCTATTGGAGCCCATCCGCCATGTCCTACAGCTATTAAAGATATGGATTATACCTGATATTACATTCTTTATTGTGTATCCCTAATTTCTTTGTAATAAATATACATACATTTGGAGCATCAAACTCTTCAACTTTCTTGAACCCAACTGTGAGTCTCTGAATAAATCTGTCTTTTTCTTAAGTGGTAAAGCTGAGGTTACAGGTAAAAACCAAAGAAGTTTTTTTACCACTACTAAGGCAAACTGTATTATTTTCTCATTCTGTTTCAGTACTTGTCAAAACTGAGTTGCCACCAACCTGCCTTCTGCCTCCTGGAGGATTTAGAGTCTCATTTAATTTGGATTGTTCATTATGTTAAATGTATTTTAATATTTCTGTTAATGGCATCGGATGATTTAAAAACCCACACGCTTTGGAAATGAGAACTAAAACCGGGCACGTGGAGATGGAAAAGAGAAGTTAATTGGGTTTCCTGCGCCGGAATAACGTTGAGATGAACAATGCAAAGTAATAACGTTTGATTGTTTCAGGCTCAAACTGTTTCCCAATTCAATTATTTGTTCATGTGATAAAAGGAGAAGGAACTACCTGTGAGCGATTTCACAGACCGTTGATCTTAATGGCTCATAAGCTTCAGAGCATGAAATTCAGCAGTGAATTCTTCTAATGACAGCACCTGATTGTTAGGAGATGACTGTTAGTGATGCTGAGCACCTGGATGTGACACGAACAGCAGTTGACCAATGAAAGCACTGTCATTAATAAAAATCTAATGACATCAGAGTGACAGAATGATGTGTGAAAGGACAGAAAATAAAGCTGAAGGATCTGAAGCCTTCCCACAAGGTTGTTGTTGTTGTTTACACCTGCAAAAGTGATGGTGTAACGTGTGCTGTACGTGTTCAATGAAAGTAATAAATGATTATATTAACGACTTTAGTGCCATCTACTGACCATCTTCCCTTCGATAGGAAATGTTCTAGAATGGAATGAAGAGCGGGTGCTTATGAATTATCTATACACTGGGAAACTAATTAAAAGCATTTACACTTTAATAATACATGTATTGTATTTAAGTGAAAGGTAGAGGATGCTGGTGAAAAATAAAATCGCACTGCGTTTGATTCCAGGTTTATAAAATCACATAGAATTTTGGTAATTGTATGTTTTCAACTTTTTGAAATAATAGTTTGGGGAAGGCCCTCTTTCTGTCACATGACTTTTTTTTTGTCCCTGCAATGGATTAATAAACTGTCCAGCATGATTCCTCCTGACATCAACCCAAGAAGCACCGGGTTGGGCCTGAGCATCCCATGTGAAACAAATCAGGATAAAGCGACTCTAAAATTAGTTACATATTAATTTGTTAAATGGTAAATTAAGTTGTTAATTGTTAAATGATAAATAGGAATCATTTTATTAATGGTGTTTAAATCTGTCACAAACAGAAAGTGCACTAGATTTAGGATCAAACACCTGTCTCCTGATGTAGGTCATTGATTTATTGCCTTGTTACAGTGTTTTAGTGATTTATAAGCGCTGTTTTGTGTAAACTGTAATGTCTTGCTTTGTAAAGGACAGTAATTCTGAGGTGTTATATTAACTACAGTCAGTCACATCAAAAGCTTAAGTCTCCATCAGGTTTTTGGAGGAAACGGAAGCGAGCGACTCGTGTCTCAATCCCTGACTCGGCACTGCGCACTAGGTAAAGCAAGTGAGCGCATTGTTTTGCCCCCTCGTTAGGGCGAGGCGAGGCATTTGGGACGCAACCTCGTCTTCCCACCCGACCGCTGGGATGAAGGAGAGACGGGGGCATCCTCGGTTCTGACGGACATCAGTTAAAATAATAAAAACCACAGGTACAGCAACCGCGCTGAATTCCAAATTCCCTTCTGATCCGATTCCCTCAGATCACAGCTGTCACCCTTTCTTTATCGATCACATGGGTGTAGATGGCTGTGTTTTACAATTTCGCTGACGAACTACGTTTACTGAGTTTAATTTAGTAAATGTGTGGATGCTTTGGGGTGGATGTGAGGATGTGAGCAGGGAAGCAACAGAGGGAGTTGTGATGCTGCGGTGCTGATGCTGCGCGCAGATGCGACAGCCGTAAATATCATGCTTTAGTCTCAATCTGCACCATCCACCCCATCACCCCGGCTAGACTGTGAGTGATAGAGTGTCTGCAACACACACAGACACACAGACACACACACACACACACACACACACACACACACACACACACACAGGTTAATGCTATTGTAACTCTATTCCAGTTCACCGGCTGAATAAGTAGAGAATTACATAATACAAGACTGAATGGCTGAGTTACTATTATAACCTACTAAATATCTGTCCAGATTATATTCCCAGTCTGTCTTCAGTATTCTGGGATTGACTGAACATTTTAACAAATGATTGATTTGCTGAAATTGTTACATAAATTATATTAACGAAACTATTGAGACCGATCTTTTAGTCCCTGAAGTCGTGTCTTCTATTCAGTCCAGATGACTATATGCTTCCAACTTTGTGGGAACAGTTTGGGGAAGGTCACTTTCCTGTTCCAGGATGGCTGTATGGCTGTAAGACTGTCCAAAATGGCTTTGTGTTTGATCTGAGCCACTGACTATATTGAACTATTGGATTGAAAGAACACCATATTGATGTTTTTTTAATGGGACTCAATGTAAGTGCCAATGAATTGAACGTAGACTCTGTAGGTAAGTTAAGATTTATAATGGGATACCACAAAACTGTAATACAGTGATAACATTAGTGTTTCATATTATTTTATTGTTTTTTTATGATTTTAGCTGGTGCCAAAATTAACAAAATTAATTTCACACCTCAAAATGCTCAAGTGGAAATAAAAAAAACGGTCAAATGACTGTTTAAGAAATGATGATCTGAAGAAATAATGAAGAAATGATGCTCTTATAAAATAAATAAGAAATAAAGTGATGGCAATAAATGAACTGTATAAATCATAAACCTGATAAATCAGCATGTGGAAGCTCAGAGTTTAGGGTGTTGGGCTAGTAATTTATATTTTGAGTATTTTAAACCTCAAATCCACCAAATTCAACAGTCTGGGCCTTTAAGCAAAGCCCATAACACTGATTGCTTCACTGGTGCCGTATCATGGCTGACCATGTGCTCTGACATCAACCATCAAGATGGTATTATTGTACGTTTCTTAGGATAAAAGTTCCAGCAAAATGACAATGAAAAACGATCTGTCTTTAGGATCCCGCGTCCTCCACGGCCTCTGAGGGAGACTCGGATACGAGAGAGAACGAACCGGCCACCCTCAACTACAAACCCTCGCCACTGCAGAGGAAGATCGGTATGAATGCTGCTGAGATTTAGAGCTGACATCACTACTGAGTCAATACTTAAGCATGGTGTCTTAATCCATCATCCAGTCATTCACTTTCATTTATAACTGATTTGCTTTGTTGAAAAATGCATGAACCCTGGATTTACTTTAGTGAGGTTTTCATTAATATTTAAATGAATTCAGATGCTCTTTTTATGAATGCTGTATGAACAGCTGAGACACTGCCATCGTATGTTTGTAAGGTCACTAGTTAGAACCGAACAAATATGAGGTGTTGGTCGCAACTGTCAAAGCCACAAATGTCCTACGTTCCAGATGGTGAGAGGTTTAAATTGGGTCCTGACGCGTTGTTATTGTGTGGGGTTTTATAGAAAAGCAGCGCGAGCTGGCTCGTAAGGGTTCTCTGAAAAATGGCACAGCTGGAAGTCCAGTCAATCAGCAGCCCAAGAAGAACAACGTCATGGCTAGAACAAGGTATGAGCTCACATTTCCACAATTATAATGACAAAAGTATTGGCACAGTAGTAGGACGGTGCCCCAGTTCTCCCGTAGCAAGGTCCATGAAGGTGTACCTGTCTTTTCTTTCTTACTTGTTTCCAGGTTGGTGGTTCCTAACAAGGGCTATTCCTCCTTAGACCAAAGTCCAGATGAGAAGCCTTTAGTAGCTCTCGATACAGACAGGTACGCAGCATCCATGTTCTCTTACTAATTACATTTAATTCACTGAATTTAATATACTGACTCACCACACGCTCACCTCCGCAGTGATGACGACTTTGACGTGTCCAGATACTCCTCTTCAGGATACTCCTCAGCTGAGGTGAGATCTCTAAGGAAACAGGTACCTAGGATGAGTTTTAATGAACTTTATGACTCTGTCTTTGCACAATAATACTCATGACATCACAGTGACATCAATCGTCGGACTTGGAATCCCAAATTGATGTTCCATCCATCCATTATCTTCCGCTTTATCCTCTATTAGGGTCGCGGTGGGGTCCCCATGCCCATCCAGTGGAGAACGTTTCGGGCGCTGGGCAGATACACCCAGGACAGGGCGCCAATCTATCGCTGGGCACACACTCACTCACACAAACACACTCTATATGGGGCAATTTGGAGAACTTGATCCATGTTTTTGGACTGTGGGAGGAAACAATGGAGAACCCGGAGGAAACAAATTGATGTTGATTTAAAAAAAAAAAAAAAAAAAAAATCATTTTACGAACCAGAGTACAAACTCTATGAATACTGTAGCAATGCTCTTACACTCTATCTACAAAAGTATTGGGACACACCTCTCAGTTTTATTCACCCCTTCATGGTTGATGGGTAGAAATTCGGGGTAAAAAAAAAAAAAGACTTTCACTCATCTTCTCATTTCCACAGCAAATCAACCAGGACCTGAACATCCAGCTCCTGAAGGACGGATACAGGCTGGATGAGATCCCCGATGATGAAGATCTGGACCTTATCCCACCCAAATCGGTCAACCCCACTTGCATGTGCTGCCAAGCTACGTCCTCATCCGCCTGTCAGATCCAGTAAAACAAAACGCCGCTCTCGCGTGCAGTTGCCTCTCTCTCTCTCTCTCTCTCTCTCTCTCTCTCTCTCTCTCTCTCACTCACTCTCGTACCCTTATAAAGACATTTATTCCGTATTATGGCACGAAATGTACAGGTAATGTTAAAATTGATATGGTGTACAGATGAATGAACCCACACCCACACACACCTGCACACACACCCACTTATGAAAACACCTGCGATATAATAAAAAAAAAAACACACACACAATGAATATTATCAGTAGCGTCCTCCTATGGTTGGGCGCTGTATGTTAGCTAGCTAGGAGAAACCTATGCGTGAAACCTTCTAGTGGAAGTTGTGTAATTAAGGGTACAAGTAAAGGTATAATAATCAATTGCAGTTTATTTAAGTGTGCATTAACACTTTGGTGATGCTAGCGCCGACCGGAGTAAAGTCTTGTTCACTGTAGTGACAGCTTCCATGTTGTAAACGTTTCTGGACTCTTTCTTCTTCTTCTATTAGTTCTTGAAATGGACGGCTGTACTGTACAAGCTTAACGACGTTGCCGAGACACTGTTGATTTGACTCTTCTCTCGTGCAAAGCGCAGCACTGTGTAGCATGTACGAGGACGTCGCACTTTCTTTATCGTCCGTTAGTTTGTCGATGGCAAATATCCGTTCACACTCAGACGGCAATTATTTGTTCAGTGTATTGTCAATAAACAGCATATATCTGACTAGCTAAGACGATGCAATAGCTTATATTCTCTGAAGCAGCCACTCGGTTTGCGTTCTGTCCATCCGTTTGCCGTTGGTTTCACGCGCTAACTCTGCTACCTTGCATCATAGTATCAGATTCGAGACATGTTCTGTAAACTGCAACCTGAAGCGAACATAGCACTTTGGTGAAATTGACTGTCCATTTCCATTGTGAGAGTTTTGTGTAATGGCATTTTTGACAAACATTGGTCCCACCCAGCGGAAGTAAACGTTCATGACTATGATAAATAAAATGGCTGCTCACTTGTGTTTTCCTGAAAAATATTCACTCTATGAAAACAAACACATGGACATTACATTGTCATTTCGCAGGACGCTCTCATCCAAGCAACCGCACCACTGGAGCAATGAGGGTTAGGGCCCAGGTCAAGGGCCCACGGTTACAGCTGTGGACTGGGTGATTCTTAACCCAACACCCTCACCTCTGAGCTACCACACCCCGGACACCCCCACATTACACCATGACATGCCATTGTAGACTGGTCTTTTCTTTTGCAGCTCTGACATCTTATAATCTCTTCAGGGAACATTTTCTCCATGATTGCACAGCATTTGTGAGGACACTGCTGAGCCCACCGTCTCTTAATGCTGAAGACACATGTTAATTAGCTGGATCTCCAAAAAATGAAGTCATCGCATAATTAATGGTATACCGGGTCATGATTCATTCATTCATTATCTTCCGCTTTATCCTCTATTAGGGTCGCGGGGGGTTCCCCATGCCCATCCAGGGGAGAACACCTCGGGCGCTGGGCAGATACACCCAGGACAGGGCGCCAATCCATCGCTGGGCACACACTCACTCACACAGGCACACTCCATATGGGGCAATTTGGAGAACTCAATTGACTTGATCCATTCATGATCCATGAGGAAACCCACGCAGACACGGGGAGAACATGGAAACTCCACCGGGTCATGATATTCATTTAAAACGTTCTCACAGTCCTTCTTCATGGTTGTGTCAGAACTTTATTTCGCAAGCAAATAGCATCCACACGTTGAAACGACTGTGAACTGGAAATACAAATGCTGCACTTCACATTAAACAAATATTTAAATCCTCCTCATGTACAGATGTGTACAAGATTATTTATACAAAGCAGAACCCAGTGGTTAGTTTAGTTCTCCTTACATTCAGAAGAGGGAACATTAGTGTGAGTACTGAACGGTGGCAGCGCTTCGTGTGCTGCTCTGTACAGATCATTACAGATCACAATCACAGCATTTATTTCATATGTAAACCAAAATGATAAAAAATAATAATAAGATGCTTATTAAAATCACATCAAGAAAAAAAAAACAAAAAAAAAAACATGTGCACAAAGTACCACGGAAGTCGTGTGCCGTTCTGTGGTCCTTAGTTATCTCTATATTTGATAATCGGGGGCCCAAGCGAGATTTTCTCCTGTACATCGCTGAAACCAATGAATTACGAGGTGCTTTAATAATCATAACACTAATATTGCTGCATAAAAGCTAATTCTTCTAAATAACCACCATTTAATTTAGAGAATCCAGTGACATACAGGACAAAGATGTCGACAGAAGAATTAAATTAGGTTATTCACAAAAGAACCCAATTCATTTTTGTCTTTAAAAATCCGGCTTTACCTCAGATTATCAAATATGAGCACAACAGAGAATCACAGTCATGACACAGAGACCTGTTTACCTTTTGCATGAAATATACCAAGTTACAGTTATAACAGTGCTGATTCAGCATTAATATCACATACCCTCTGTACACAATGTATTAATTTAAACCCTGTATTGTTATATATATATATATATATATATATATATATATATATATATATATATATATATATATATATATATATATATAAACAAGTGTGTGATGAGCACATGAGGGCTGCTGCGTTAATAGTCTTTAGTTTATAATCTTTCCTACTCACTAGTTAGAATACTTGTATCTCGCTTGCCACCACTAGCGGGCGCTGTAAGCTAATAAACGCGATTTCTAATGGATTTTCACTCTATTTATTTATTTTTTTTTTTTTTTTTTAAGCGACAAACGGGTTTCAGTTAGTCTGCCAACGAGCTGCTGATGGACTTGGACTGAGAAACGTCTCATAAGAGAATGAAATTGAGGCCCGTTTGTGACATTTAGCAGATTCATTCTTTCATACTGGCCTGTTTACATTCACAGAAGCTAACTGGCTAATTAATCAGAGTGAATTAGCATTGTTTTAATCGTGTAATAAAGAGATAATTTACCTGAGTAGCACAAAGTTATTGTGTTTTAATAACTAACACCATGAAAAACTATGAAAGAGAATAATCACAGAGCAGCCAACAGAGCGCCAATTAGGGCAAGTTAATAAAGATCTAAAACAATCTGATGACGGTTTGCACTGCAGCGCAGTGAAGGTCATGGTTTGTGGTCAAGTGAAGTTTAACGTGAGCAGCACATTGATGGTAAAATGGGTTCGAATGCGGTACCTTGTAATGAGCTGTGGTAGCAGCAGCTCAGCCTTAGACAGGTTTGTGAATTGGAGGCGGAGCCAAGAAAAAACGAGGGTGACAGGTGACTCACCTGTTCTGTTGATTGTGCAGGAGCACTACAGGTAGTCGGCACAGACTACAACCACCAGCCGATAGACTGCCCGTTTCTGTGCCAATAAAGAGGAGTGTGGACATTGTGACACCTGTCTCCAGTCCTCCATCTAATCATTTAGGCCTCAGAATAACATATTGCATCTTTTCCTGTTTAATGAAAAAAGTATTACTCAATACTAACGCTTGAAAAACTGAGGTACAGTTCCAAACATCAAAGAAGATGTGTGTCAGCCATCATTCATCAGATCACAACATGTAATGGGCCTTCGAGTTGTATCGTTCCTCACTCATACGCCGCAGGACTAAAAGTTTGTGTACACCCCATGACTAAATGGATCAGTTCCAGTGAATGCTATCTTAAGGCACTTTTAAACTAAATGGCTCTAGAAACACATTTAAGAAATTCTATACTCTAAAGAGGTTCTTTAAGACCTTGTTTCCACCAAAGGAAAGAATAGTCAAGTGACTTAAACTGGTTACTGATTGCTATAGCAAAGTTTTTTATTGTGCTCTTTATTTTAAGTTATATATCTCCACTTAAATATATATATATATATATATATATATATATATATATATATATATATATATATATATATATATATCTGAAAAGGTCCCTGGCATGTTGTCTATTAATTCTAACAACTGTAAGTACTACAGCACTACAGAACCGATTATGAAACTGAACTGCTTGGTCGAGTATGAGTGCCCGATCTTATCATTTTCTGAACACAGTTTATCATGCTAAGTCCCAAAATCCTGTAAAAAAGCAGTGAACATGTCATCAGTAATTCAGAGGTGGCGCTCCGGTGTAATTCGTCCATAATAAAGTACGAATTTTAAGTTTCATGGTTTTCATGTTTTTTTCTGTACATGATTTTGTTCATGGCACTGAACATGGAAATCTTGGTCTTGCTGAATTGGGTGCCCCCCACCTCATTTTCCACACTCCAGTGTTTTAATACTTATGCTCTGTTGACTCTGTAAACCATTGCAGCAGGTTGAATGAAATGTTAATATTTGTACGTGCCTACATTCGAGCAGTTAATGTGGATGAAACATCACTCTCCCTATGTACAGACACTCAGACAGTCAGAGTCTGTGCTGTGAAACCGATGGCTCTTAGGAAGTAAAGTCACTGAGGGTCCTGCTAAACGGCTTCGCTGGTCCAGCAGGATTTTCTAAAGATAACTGTTAACAGATTGTTTGCAGAATGAAAAGTGGAGACCACAGTCCAGAGAACATCGGGATCACTCGGTGTCTCCGGAGTTGGATGACGACGTGGAGGCTGAGGAGCGGCGCCTCCTGCCCTTGGTCTCGTGAAGCATGCTGGGGTGGAAGCCATCGTGGCGTCGGGCGTGCTTGGTCAGGTGGTCGCTGCGCATAAAGCACTTGGCGCACAGCGGGCAGGCAAAGCGCTTCTCGCCCGTGTGAGTGCGGAAGTGACGTGTAAGTTCGTCCGAGCGTGAGAACCTTTTGGCGCAGGAGGGCCAGGTGCACTCGAACGGTCGCTCACCTGAAGACAAAAAGACAAAGGAGTTTGAGGGTTAAAGAAAAGGAAAGCATTTGAAAGCCTGTTTTATTATCTCCGAAATATCCACTAGGGTGGCTTAGTGGTGTTCGCCTCTCAGCGCTAGGGATTCCCGGTTCGAATCCCCATCTGGGTGGAGTTTCCATGTTCTCCCCGTGTCCGCGTGGGTTTCCTCCGGGTTCTCCGGTTTCCTCCCACAGTCCAAATACATGGCTCAAGTCAATTGAGTTCTCCAAATTGCCCCATATAGAGTGTGTTTGTGTGAGTGAGTGTGTTCCCAGAGATAGATTGGCGCCCTGTCCTGGGTCTATCTGCCCAGCGCCCGAAACGTTCTCCCTTGGATGGGCATGGGGAACCCCCCCCCCCCCTAATAGAGGATAAAGCGGAAGAAAATAAATGGATGGAAATATCCACTAGCTCACTTCAAAAGGCACAAGCAACTTGTACAGGTTCTGAAACAGGTTCTTGTAAAGTTCAGAGGATTTAGCTAAAAAATTTTAAGAAATATATTACACTGAAAAATTTGTGGGCGGCACGGTGGCTTAGTGGTTAGCTTAGTGGGGTTCGAATCCCCATCTGGGTGGATTTTCTATGTTCTCCCCGTGTCTGCGTGGGTTTCCTCCGGGTTCCTCCCACAGTCCAAAAACATGGATCAAGGTCAATTGAATTCTCAAAATTGCCCCATATAGAGTGTGTCTGTGTGAGTGAGTGTGTGCCCAGCGATGGATTGGCGCCCTGTCCTGGGTCTATCTGCCCAGCGCCCGAGACGTTCTCCCCTGGATGGGCATGGGGAACCCCACCACTGCGACCCTAATAGAGGATAAAGCGGGAGATAATGAATGAATGAATAATGTGTGAATAGAATAACATGAAGAATAAAACAAAGACAGGCCAACGTTATCATTTCAGTAAATGTGGGGCAACCTGCGCAGGATGAGTCCTGATTTGTGTAAATTGCAGGAATAAATCAAATTGGGGTTCAGATCATAAAGAGCGGGACACGCCGCTCGTCGCTTTCTCTGTTGTTGTGGGCTATTTTTAAAGTCATTGCGACAGAACCCTGAGGGCTTGTGCTGCCAAAACAAGGCTCTTGTGAAAGCCCGTGCGTCGGTTCCCGTCTGGACGGAACAGGGTAACATCGTGTACCGATCCGCCCACGTGCGCGCGAGCCGCGCACCCCTCGTGGTTACGCCTCCCCGCAACGTGCGCTTCCTTTAAGGCCGAGCACATGTTCCCAAACACCGAGACCGCACAGAACACTGACAGAACGCTGACGGAACGCTGACAGAACACGCGAGGAGGTTCTCCTTCAAAGACATGCAGAGCTGTTTTAAGCTGACCTTCGGTTTTGGGGTTCAAATAAATCCCTCCCAATAAAATAAAATAGCTAAATATTAAGGTAATGTCGAGGTTTTTTATAGGTTTATTAAAGCACCTGTGGAAGGTTGTAATGTATAATGGAGAGTAATTTTTCATTCATTCATTATCTCCCGCTTTATCCTCTATTAGGAGCGCGGTGGGGTTCCCCATGCCCATCCAGGGGAGAACGTCACGGGCGCTGGGCAGATACACCCAGGACAGGGCGCCAATCCATCGCTGGGCACACACTCACTCACACAGACACGCTCTATATGGGGCAATCTGGAGAACTCAATTGACTTGATCCATGTTTTTGGACTGTGGGAGGAAACCGGAGAACCCGGAGGAAACCCACGCGGACACGGGGAGAACATGGAAACTCCACCCAGATGGGGATTCGAACCGGGAATCCCTAGCGCTGAGAGGAGAACATGCTAAACCACTAAGCCACCGTGCCGCCTGGAGAGTAATTTGTCTGATATATTAGAGATTGAGGTCATATGCTTAAAAGTTTATGTTTATATTATTCTCAATCATTAAAATGCATTTCATTCATATCACTGAACCATTTACTGTAATGTTCTATGATACTTTATGTTGATCTAATGTGTTCCAAAGGAATCGGACTGGATGACCTGTGCACGTGCCGCATCGCGCGTGTTGCCAGATAAATGAAATAAACACAATGTTCTCTAAGAACTGCCCTGATTGTGTGTGTGTGTGTGTGTGTGTGTGTGTGTGTGTGTGTGTGTAGGCTATTGATCTAAATTCCGGTGCTGGCCTGTATCTTCGATATCTTCAATCTGGCAACCCGACTCGTTTAATTGCATTCTCAGACAACCTAAATGTGAATGCATTTTCTAAGTAAGCCGGGTTGCCATATCCTCCAACATAACTGCGTAGAACGACACTGCCGTCGTTGTCTTATAAACAGCGTGATTGGTTTCCAAAGTTATTATAAAAAGCACGACGTTCTCTGTCCACCTGTTACAGCACATGGCATAGGCGCGCTGTACCAAATGTTGCCAGATTGAGAGTACACACCCGCTACAAGTGAACACGAGAACAGAACGGAACATCCAGCTCTCACTGCAGAACACATGTGTAGCGTTTACTCTGCTTTGTTTCTATAACGTTATATTAAAATATATATGATTTTTTTCACCGCCCTGCAGTTTGGAAACCCATCATCAGTTCAGAGCGGTTGTTACTAATAAATAAATGTATTAAATAAATTAAATTAAAGCCGGCGGCACGGTGGCTTAGTGGTTTAGCACTTTCGCCTCTCAGCACTAGGGATTCCTGGTTCGAATCCCCATCTGGGTGGAGTTTCCATGTTCTCCCCGTGTCCGCGTGGGTTTCCTCCGGGTTCTCTGGTTTCCTCCCACAGTCCAAAAACATGGATCAAGTCAATTGAATTATCAAAATTGCCCCATATGGAGTGTGTGTCTGTGTGGGTGAGTGTGTGCCCAGCGATGGATTGGCGCCCTGTCCTGGGTGTATCTGCCCAGCGCCCGAAACGTTCTCCCCTGGATGGGCATGGGGAACCCCACCGCGACCCTAATAGAGGATAAAGCGGGAGATAATGAATGAAAGAATAAATTAAAGCCTCACACGCACCTGTGTGGACGCGACAGTGCGCTTTGAGATGCGACGACTTCCCGTAGGTCTTGGCGCACCCCGCGTACGGGCAGCGGTGCTTCTTGGCGGCGCTCTGGCGCATCCGATCGCGGCTCACGGCGCACTTGTCCTTCGCCGGGAGCGGGTCGATTTCCACCGGCATCTTCTCCACCGGCTCCCCGTCGCAGCGGTTCAGCTCGAGCAGGATCATGGCGACCATCAGCAGCGTGTGGTTCTCTTGGTTTTGCTTTTCCGTCTCCTCCCCGGTCAGTGCGCCTACAAGCGCGCCGGCCACCGCGCCGTCCACCGCCGTCATGCTCGTACAGAATGCCCCGGTGTGTCAAGGCTATGAAAAAAAACAACAAACAAAACAAAAAAACCCCTCAACAGGCCGACGGTGGCGACTCCAAAGCACGACGCGCGGTATCTGTGCAGATTCCTCCCCCGGGTTCCGAGAAATCTGGACGCTACGCGCCAACTCCGAGACGCGTGGTCAGCAGCGCGCGCGCCGGGCTCGGTTCTGTTGGGTTCTGGGGGGGGGGGTTCTGGCGGGTTCTCCTCTGGCGTTTTAAACTCTGATGGAGGTCTGGACTCCTTTTTCCTTTTTTTTTTTGGTGGGATTTTCGCGCGGACGCGGCGCTCCGCTCCGCTCGCGCGCCTCCGGATGAAGTGCGTCAGTGACGCGCCGGCGGCGCACCGACCCCGCCGCCGACTTCTGAAAAGAGAGACTTTCGCGGAATCCCAGGGCGTCATCGGCACAGCGCGCGCTGATTGGTCCGTTCCGGGACACTCTGGCACGCGTTACCAGGAATCCCCCCCCCCCCCCAAAGCGGAGGCGGAGTCACGGTTCGGGGCCTCGGATTTAAACCTCGGTCCGAATGTCCTATAAGTCTATATTGTCTGAGCGACCTCTCCCTGCCCTGCCCTGCCCCCCCTGCCCCCCCTGCCCCTTTTGCCCCATACGCTTGACCCTGCATCCCTTCGTTCCATGCCTGTACCCTAAACCCTGTGACCTGTCCCATCCACTTTGGTCTGTACATCCTGTTCCCCAGCACGCGCTGTTCCCTCCTCCTCGTTCCCTACACCCTGCACTCTTCGCCTTGTTTACTTCATTCTGCCCCCCCCCCCCCCGCGCGCCTCCCTCCAGCCCGTTCCCTATGCATTGTTTCCAAAGCCAAGATCCCTTCCCCTCATCTGCCCCTCATCTGCCCCCTCATCTGCTATCGAACTGCTCCACCTCTTCTCTGCAGCCTCATGTTCAGGCTGACAGTTTGCATAATTTATGGATAAAATGTGAAGCCAAGTAACAATCTGAAATCTAACGCCTGCGTCTTCCCTTAATGTCCATTTTTATTTCCACTTTTCTGTTCTGCAATGGGGCCTCACGGTCGGTGGCTTAGTGGTTTAGCACGTTCGCCTCTCAGCGTTAGGGATTCCTGGTTCGAATCCCCATCTGGGTGGAGTTTCCATGTTCTCCCCGTGTCGGCGTGGGTTTCCTCCGGGTTCTCCGGTTTCCTCCCACAGTCCAAGAACATGGATCAAGTCAATTGAGTTCTCCAAATTGCCCCATATAGAGTGTGTGTGTGTGAGTGAGTGTGTGCCCTGCAATAGGTTGGCGTCCTGTCCTGGGTCTATCTGCCCAGCGCCCGAAACGTTCTCCCCTGGATGGGCATGGGGAACCCCATGCCCAGCGCCCGAAACGTTCTCCCCTGGATGGGCATGGGGAACCCCACCGCGACCCTAATAGAGGATAAAGCGGGAGATAATGAATGAATGAATGTTCTGCAATGGGGCGTCACGGTGGGTTAGTGGTTTGGCATGTTCTCCTCTCAGCACTAGGGATTCCCGCTTCGAATCCCCATCTGGGTGGAGTTTCCATGTTCTCCCCGTGTCGGCGTGGGTTTCCTCCGGGTTCTCCGGTTTCCTCCCACAGTCCAAGAACATGGATCAAGTCAATTGAGTTCTCCAAATTGCCCCATATAGAGTGTGTCTGTGTGTGAGTGAGTGTGTGTCCAGCGATAGGTTGGCACCCTGTCCTGGGTGTGTCTGCCCAGCACCCGAAACGTTCTCCCCTGGATGGGCATGGGGAACCCCACCGCGACCCTAATAGAGGATAAAGTGGGAGATAATGAATGAATGAATGTTCTGCAATGGGGCGTCACGGTGGCTTAGTGGTTTGGCATGTTCTCC
Organism: Corydoras sp. C115; assembly: GCA_019802505.1. Classification (NCBI taxonomy): domain Eukaryota; kingdom Metazoa; phylum Chordata; class Actinopteri; order Siluriformes; family Callichthyidae; genus Corydoras; species Corydoras sp. C115. The sequence continues at coordinate 122,635 of JAFMOC010000541.1, read as the reverse complement.
TCTCAGCACTAGGGATTCCCAGTTCGAATTCCCATCTTGGTGGAGTTTCCATGTTCTCCCCGTGTCGGCGTGGGTTTCCTCCGGGTTCCTTCCACAGTCCAAAAACATGGATCATGTCAATTGAGTTCTCCAAATTGCCCCATATAGAGTGTGTGTGTGTGTGTGTGAGTGAGTGTGTGCCCAGCGATAGATTGGCGCCCTGTCCTGGGTCTATCTGCCCAGCACCCGAAACATTCTCCCCTGGATGGGCATGGGGAACCCCACCGCGACCCTAATAGAGGATAAAGCGGAAGATAATTAACGAATTAATGAATGAATGTTCTGCAATGGAATTCTGTAGTCCAGCTGGTTCTCTACACCCTCTTCGTCTCCTTGCCTTTGTTCTCTGACGATCAGCACCCCCACAGAGCAGGTATTATTAGGGTGGTGGATGATTCTCAGTACTGCAGTGAAACTGACATGGTGTAATATCTTAGTGTGTCGGTGTGCTGGTCCCAGTGGATCAGACACAGCAGTGCTGCTGGAGTTTTCAACACGGTGTTCACCGTACACTCTGTTACCCACATCCACATTATAACTGCAAAATCAGGATAGCGGTCGGTCCACTCATACCTGCACAACACCACCACATCTCCACACGGTCTGATCCACCACGCAAATAATCCTCCCACTGTGCCACTAAAGAACAGATTGTGGAGAACAATGGACTACAGTTTGTGATCGTAGGACTACAAGGTCCATCTGATAAGTGAAGCTGGTGAACTGGACAGTCAGTGTGAAAACAAGCAGGTGGGCAGTGAGTTCCACAGAAGTCATAAATATCTTTGCCCAGAACTGACTGACGACTTTGGCCTACGTTTGCACCTATATGTGCAGAAATAGTCCGCGTCCACAGGAGAGAAAGCACGGAGCCGGTGGGAGCCGGTGGGAGCGGGTGTAACCCGACTCTTTTCACAGTAATCCCCCGGACACACTTCTTGGAAAGTTCAATTATTTACACTCAGTGTGCGACACACAGACTTGATGTTGACTTGTGTACTTCACGTTGAGTTCAGTTATATCTTCAGTGTCTTGTTCAGATGAATAATAAACAGAAACTGCTGCGCAGCATATATCTGATTATTAATCTACACTAATCCAACCAGTTACAGTGATTAAGACTTCTATCAACAAACACATTACGACCAAAAATATATGAACATCAAGCCTAATTGTTATCTTTAAGCTTGAGCTTGTTCTCTCTTTTGGCTCCATTAAGCCAGTGAGTTAGGGCTGGGGGAACCTGCCTGTACGGAGCTTTAACCTCAATCCCAGCTGCCACATTTGACATGAATTGGAAAACCTGTTGGCCATCACACCCAACATGACCTCACATATGTTTCTCGGACTACTGTTACAAATCATATATTGTTATTTATTACTTATATATAATATATATTTATATTTATTATTATTATTATTAGCATTATTAATATTACTACTACTACTTATTATTGTTATTGCTATTATTACTAGTTAATAATAATAATAATAATAATAATAATAATATTATCATTACTGTTATCCATCCATTATCTCCCGCTTTATCCTATATCAGGGTCGCGGGGGGGTTCCCCATGCCCATCCAGTGGAGAACATTTCGGGCGCTGGGCAGATACAACCCAGGACAGGGCGCCAATCTATCCCTGGGCACACACACACACACACACACACACACACACACACACACACACACACATACACAGAGACACGCACACATACACATTCTACATGGGGCAATTTGGAGTCAATTGACTTGATCCATGTTTTTGGACTGTGGGAGGAAACCGGAGAACCCAGAGGAAACCCACGCCGACACAGGGAGAACATAGAAACTCCACCCAGATGGGGATTCGAACCGGGAATCACTAGTGCTGAGAGGCGAAAGCCACCGTGCCGCCCACCTTAACACATTATTCATTCATTCATTATCTCCCGCTTCATCCTCTAGGGTCGCGGTGGGGTTCCCCATGCCCATCCAGAGGAGAACGTCTCAGGCGCTGGGCAGATACACCCAGGACAGGGCGCCAATCCATCACTGGGCACACACTCACTCACACAAACACACTCTATATGGGGCAATTTTTGAGAATTCAATTTGACTTGATCCATGTTTTTTGGACTGTGGGAGGAAAACCGGAGAACCGAGGAAACCCACGCAGACACGGGGAGAACATCCCGCTTCATCCTCTATTAGGGTCGCGGTGGGGTTCCCCATGCCCATCCAGGGGAGAATGTTTTGGGCGCTGGGCAGATAGACCCAGGACAGGGCGCCAATCCATCACTGGGCACACACTCACTCACACACACACACTCTATATGGGGCAATTTTTGAGAATTCAATTGACTTGATCCATGTTTTTGGACTGTGGGAGGAAACCGGAGAACCGGAGGAAACCCACGCAGACACGGGGAGAACATGGAAACTCCACCCAGATGGGGATTCGAACCGGGAATCCCTAGCGCTGAGAGGCGAAAGACACCGTGCCGCCCACCTTAACACATTATTTAGACTAAAATTGATCTCAGACGTGGAGACACCACCACTGTTATTATTTTTATAATGGGCTCGACTGTTGTTATTTTTTCAGGTAACGTTCCCTCCAGAGAAATGTGTTGCGTCAGAGTTCATTAGAAAGTCACCTCGCACCCCAAACACAGAATCAGATCCTTTAAAGCTTTGTGAGTCAGAAAGCACACTGTGTTCACAGTCGTTCCTCTGCTTCACTCGACTGTTCATCAAATTCTTATGAAAGGCTTCACACTGCGGCTTTAAATAACGCTCAAAGCAAATACAGAGAAATTAGTTTTTAAAACATTTTCTCAGAATAAAAAAAAAACCTGACTCATCTCTCCATCAGTGCGTGTTTACTGTGCTCTCCGCCTACAAACCCCACACTTTAAACTATGGGCTCTATCTGTTCCTCTGATTTCAGCTCTGTAGAACATAATGTTCCCTCCATCAGCTGGAAGTGACAACAGAGACACCCAGCGGCCGAATAGCGGAACTGCAGAACCCTTCCTGTATCAAATGACGTAACCTAAAGACTGAATATTCAAAACATGCTGATACTTACATATTCTAAATAACTATTTATTAGTAATTTATGTATTTACGTCCACGTCATGCCGAGGACACACGTAAAGCTGATTAATCTACCTTTATACAAAATAAAAAAAACTAAACTAAAGTACAGATGTAATGGTTCTGTTGTAGCTGCTGGTTTGCTGGGAAGAACATTTTGGACGCTGGGCAGAAACACCCAACCTATCACTGTACTCCCTCACACAGAGACACACATGATAGAGGGGGATTTAGATAGGGGCAATTCAGAGCAGCCAATTCACCTTGAAACAATCATTTTGGACTGTGGAAGGAAACCGGAGAAAAACACACCAAGACATTCAGGTTGAGAACCCCGCGTTGAGACGGTACGTCTGTAAACGTGCTAAATAAACAGACTGAACTTAAACCTGAACTATGTGCACATTAAATTTAATTCAATAACAAACTTCACAAAACGGCTTGTTCCACTCCTTAAATCTGATTGGCTGAGGTGTTTGTCCAGCCGTGACATCATTAACAATAACACATTCCTCTGAGTGCTTCACATTCGTATCAATGCGTGATATACAATACATTATTTTAAATCATAAAATACAGATTCTCGATCAGCACTAAAACGCTGTATTTTTTTTTTTTTAAAAACTGTGTTCTGTAATTCGGCCACTAGCTGGCAGTGTTTGTCAGAGAAACCAGAATCCTGTTACACAGCATTCCATCTGTGTTCACTTTAAAAACCGGACTAGATTACATCGTGAAATGATTAAGAATTTTGTTTTCAATGAACGCATTTATAAATCAAACCTTTTTTTTAATTACAGTGTGTTTTATAAAAGCAATAAGACACATGAGGTTGTGTATTGTGAATAAATCACGCCTTATTGCTTCTTTAAAACTGTGTATGTTGTTGGAGATGCACTCTGAACACGTGGAGGATGTAACCGTCCCTGTGTCAGCGCAGCTGCATTAAATCCAGCAGCTCACACTTGCTAAACTGTTATGTTTTCTGATAAACATTTGCAGATTTACAGTTCACACACAGCGGCGCGTCTCTGGATGGTTGATGCCATTAATAAATGGTGTGATGGCATTTCAGCCCAGCAGGGGTCAGGCACATCTCTAAAGCTGTTCATTCTTTCATTCATTCATTCATTATCTCCCACTTTATCCTCTACTAGGGTCGCGGTGGGGTTCCCCATGCCCATCCAGGGGAGAACATCTCTGTGCCGCTGGGCAGTCTACCACCCAGGACAGGAACGCCAATAACCGATCACTGGGCACACACTCACATTGCTCGCACAGGACACACTCTATATGGGACAATTTTGGCGCATTCAATTGACTTGGGTCCAGTTTTTGGACTGTGGGAGGAAACCGGAAAGACGCGGAGAAACCCACGCAGACATGGGGAGAAATCGAACCGGGAATCCCTAGAGCTGCCCCTCTAAAGCTGTTATGGAAAGTAATTCCATCAGAAGCACGAAATGCACAGACCTCATCTGGAGTTAAATAAAATAGAAATGATTGAATCGGACGTCTGATTTTATTACACTCGACTTTTAGTCTGAAACGAGGAGATTTTATATGAAAACTGTAAACCATCCACCTCTCAAATCTGAAGGAACAGAAGCTGCAGCTGTGTGGAGTGAGTGTGATCTCATTAACACACGGGTTAACATCTCTGTTTAGAAGGCAGAGTGCTGATCAGGACACGTCCTGTCTGTGAATACAGCAGGGGCAACAGTGGAGTGTGTCGTGGATGAAGAGGTCACAGTCCACACAGAACACACTCATACACACCTGACACGTGAAGACCTGCAGAGACAAAGAACCCAAATCAATACTGAAACAGGGAAACGCAGTATGCATTGTAGACACACACACACACACACACACACACACAGCACCCCAGTGATTTTGGACCGAAGCTCATAGGGACCCAAGAAGATAAGAAAGTAAAGGCAGAAAAAAAAGCCAAAGTTGACTTTTAATAAAATAAAAGTTCAGATGTGATACTTACACTTTTATCTTTCAGTTCCCCCTGACAGGCCTGACAGAACCTGAATCAGAACACGGGAGGAACACAATCCATATAATAATATTAATGTTGCAAAAAGGGCCACATACATCAACCCTGAAAAACACTGAACAAACCTTTAAATTAATCATCAAAACCTAAGATACCTGAACTCATCGTTATTTGCTGTGTGTATGTACATGATCTCAGTTACCTGACCTGAGATAAACCACCAGAGGGGGGCGTGTTAGATTAAAAAACACCCAGATGTTATTTACCCATAACTCACAACCTCATGACTTTTATTGCTTTTGATTATATTATTTATATAAATTTCTTTTTTATGTTTATTTAATTTGTTTTGTTTACATGGTTCTACAAGAACAAATGATTTACAGTCAGCTTAATTTGTTACATAAGAACAAATAAATATACAAAAAAAAAAAAAAAAACTAGCTGATGTGTCGGTTTTAGAATCTTTTACTGACAACCATGAAGAAAACGAGGTCCGCACAAGTGTAATATCTGATGTGGCCACCAGATGGCATCATTATTTTCATCATTAAATTTATTTAGCATATTTTGATACATAAACTCTACTAAATTCTACTGAAATCACTTGATTATACTCCATTAACACTCCAAATACACTAATTCCACTCATTCAGTATTTAAAAATTCTACAGATGTTCATAGAAATACAGACCTGTCCCCTGTGTGCTCATCTAAAGGACTCTCCTGAAAGGCGTCCAGAGGGAAAAGGTGGTGGAACGACCGAGCCAGGTGAGGGGCGGAGACCAGCGTCAGTCCTGAAGTCCACACAAAAAGATGTACAAAAATACATCCACGAAAATAGCGCCAGTAAAACAGAGCGTCGACCAATCGGGACATACCGCACACTTTACACTCGACTGGCAGCTCTGTGTATTTGCTTCTGCACTGGGGACAATAGTAGCCTCCAAGCGTGAGTCCAGGACCGCCGTCCGCACAATCCAGACTCCTGAAGGGACAGAAGGTTTTAAAACACGGCCTCGAGAACGAGGAGCGATCAACACCTCCGAACAACATGGCTGACTTTATAAACCTGTGCCAAAGGGACTGAGGTGCAGCCTAATACCGCGTCCCCACGGTGTACGAGGGACGGGCGAGACGTGCGCAATCAGAACTCACGACATGCTGAAGGAAGGCTTGGCGTCCTGATCGCTGGTGGAAGCGATGATGTGCTGAGGGAAACCTGCGAGAGACAAACACATTCGGAAATGTGGAAGACTGGACGTGCACAATTCACTTAATTCATTTAATTTTCATTCATTCATTCATTATCTTCCACTTTATCCTCTATTAGGGTCGCGGTGGGGTTCCCCATGCCCATCCAGGGGAGAACGTTTTGGGCGCTGGGCAGATAGACCCAGGACAGGACGCCAATCCATCGCTGGCACACACTCACTCACATTTGGTCATTTATTGGACGCTTTTATCCAAAGCGACTTACAAGGTGAACACAGGGTTAATCACAGCGCCCCCTGGAGCAATGAGGGTTAAGGGTCTTGCTCAAGGACCCACATTGGTAACTTCAGTGGAACTGGGATTTGAACCCCCAACCTTCAGATTAATAACCCAACACCCTGACCACTGAGCTACCACTCCCTCTCACACAGACACTCTATATGGGGCAATTTGGAGAATTCAATTGACTTGAATATGTTTTTGGACTGTGGGAGGAAACCGGAGAACCCAGAGGAAACCCACGCGGACACGGGGAGAACATGGAAACTCCACCCAGATGGGGATTCGAACCGGGAATCCCTAGCACTGAGAGGAGAACATGCTAAACCACTTCTTTTGCTCAGATTCACATTGCATCCTGCTCTTGCAAACCTGCTGTTTTTATATTTTGGTGTAATGTAAATGAGCACATGGTGGCTTAGTGGTTTAACATGTTCTCCTCTCAGCTCTAGGGATTCCCGGTTCGAATCCCCATCTGGGAGGAGTTTCCATGTCCTCCCCGTGTCCGCGTGGGTTTCCTCCGGGTTCTCCGGTTTCCTCCCACAGTCCAAAAACATGGATCAAGTCAATTGAGTTCTCCAAATTGCCCCATATAGAGTGTGTCTGTGTGAGTGAGTGTGTGCCCAGCGATGGATTGGCGCCCTGTCCTGGGTGTATCTGCCCAGCACCCGAAACGTTCTCCCCTGGATGGGCATGGGGAACCCCACCGCGACCCTAATAGAGGATAAAGCGGGAGATAATGAATGAATGAATATAAATGAGTAAAGACGTGATTTTGGGTCGTTACCCATGCGGACGAGGGAGCACTCGGAGGAGGAGCTGGCTGGAGGCGGCTTCACGTGGAGCGCCAGGAGTTCTTTAAAGTGGCTCTCATCCAGAATCACGTTGTAGCTGCCTGCAAATCAGAGAACAACGTGAGTCCACACGGACTCCAGAACCCTGCCACTGTGTTGGACAAAAGAAGGTGTCCCAGCTAGTGTCTTCAGTAAGCAGTGTAATTTAAACTCATTAAGATGAGGCGTTATGATTCAGCAGCATATTGATTCCATTCAAATGATTCCTAGTAAAAGAGCCGATTCAAATAAATGACTCGTATGCTGTCAGAACATGACTCACCTCCTGTTTCTCTGGTGAGGACGGTGCACACCCGAACTTCAGCCGACAATCCGATCACAGACACTCGAATCTTCAGGGACTTCAGCGTCTGTTCATGGTTTATTTTTAAATCATTAATAAATGCAGAAATGAATGAGAGCCGCCGGTTCTGACGGTCAGTTCGGTTCTACCTGAATGAGATCGTAGATGTTGGTTGGATCACATGTGGTCAGGCTGCTGAAGATGACCAGAATCTCTCGACTAGTGTGTCCTGGCATGTGTCTGTACATATACACACACACACACACACACAAATACACACAGACACACACAAATACACACAAATAGAGCGTCACACACAGACACATACACACATACACAGACACACACACAAATACACACAGACACACAAATACACACAGACACACACACACAGACACACAAATACACACACACAGACACACACACACACACACACACAGACACACAAATACACACACACAGACACACACACAGACACACACAGACACACACAAAGACACACACAAAGACACAGACACATACAAATACACAAATACACACACAGACACACAAAGACGCACAGACACACACACAGACACACAAAGACACACACACAGACACAAAGACACACACAGACACACAAAGACACAAAAAAAGACACAAAGACACACACAAAGACACACAGAGTTAGAGCAGTGAAAGCAGCAGACTGAGCAGAAGTTGAAAGTTTAAATCTTCAGCAGGGCTCACCGGAGCGTCTGCATGGCCAAACTTAAAGCGTTGTACAGCGACGGCTCCCCCACACACACACAGTCCACGGCTTTCTTTAGGGCTGTGATGTGTTTCTTAGGGTTGCCTAACACACAAAAGTTACACAGGGTTAAGGTTAGGAAATGGTGTGGTGGTTGTGTTGTGTGTTTGTGGTTGTGTTGTGTGTTTGTGGTTGTGTTGGTGGTTGTGTTGGTGTTGGTGGTTGTGTTGGTGGTGGTGGTGGTGTTGGTGGTGGTGGTGGTGGTGGTGGTGGTTGTGTTGGTGGTGGTGGTTGTGTTGGTGGTGTTGGTGGTTGTGTTGGTGGTGGTGGTTGTGTTGGTGGTGTTGGTGGTGGTGGTGGTGGTGGTGGTGGTGGTGGTGGTGGTGGTTGTGTTGGTGGTGGTGGTTGTGTTGGTGGTGGTGGTGGTTGTGTTGGTGGTGGTGGTGGTTGTGTTGGTGGTGGTGTTGGTGGTGGTGTTGGTGGTGGTGTTGGTGGTGGTGTTGGTGGTGGTGGTGTTGGTGGTGGTGGTTGTGTTGGTGGTGGTGGTTGTGTTGGTGGTGGTGGTTGTGTTGGTGGTGGTGGTGGTTGTGTTGGTGGTGGTGGTGGTTGTGTTGGTGGTGGTGTTGGTGGTGGTGTTGGTGGTGGTGTTGGTGGTGGTGTTGGTGGTGGTGGTGTTGGTGGTGGTGGTTGTGTTGGTGGTGGTGGTTGTGTTGGTGGTGGTGGTGGTTGTGTTGGTGGTGGTGGTTGTGTTGGTGGTGTTGGTGGTTGTGTTGGTGGTGGTGTTGGTGGTGTTGGTGGTGGTGTTGGTGGTGGTTGGTGTTGGTGGTGGTGTTGGTGGTGGTGGTTGTGTTGGTGGTGTTGGTGGTTGTGTTGGTGGTGGTGTTGGTGGTGGTGTTGGTGGTGGTGTTGGTGGTGGTGGTTGTGGTGGTGGTTGTGTTGGTGGTGTTGGTGTTGGTGTTGGTGGTTGTGTTGGTGGTGGTGTTGGTGGTGGTGTTGGTGGTGGTGTTGGTGGTGGTGTTGGTGGTGGTGTTGGTGGTGGTGTTGGTGGTGGTGTTGGTGGTGGTGTTGGTGGTGGTGTTGGTGGTGGTGTCGGTGGTTGTGTCGGTGGTTGTGTCGGTGGTTGTGTCGGTGGTTGTGTTGGTGGTTGTGTTGGTGTTGGTGGTTGTGTTGGTGGTGGTGGTTGTGTTGGTGGTGGTGGTTGTGTTGGTGGTGTTGGTGGTTGTGTTGGTGGTGGTGTTGGTGGTGGTGTTGGTGGTGGTGTTGGTGGTGGTGTTGGTGGTGGTGTTTGGTGGTTGTGTTTGGTGGTTGTGTTTGGCGTTGTGTTTGCCGTTGTGTTTGGCGTTGTGTTTGCCGTTGTGTTTGGCGTTGTGTTTGTATAAACACAAGCTGTTGTGTGAACAGTGTTGTTTGGTGATGTACCTGCCAGATCGGTCAGTTTTTCCGCCCGTTTGTTTTTGGTGGTGATTATTCCGATCTGTATGTAGAGCAGAGAAGCAAGAAGACGAACCTTCGGTCACATGATCAGGTTCTAAAGCACTGATACGCCTTCATAAGAAGATATGCAAATGAAGTCACCTGACTTATTGGGTTCTGGTCAAAGTACTCATCAACAAAATACTCCATCAACTGAGGATGGAGAGTCGGAAAAGTGTTAGACACACACACACACACACACACACACACACACACACACACACACACACACACACAGTGGCATCCTCATATCTGACCTTCAGTGTGGATGCGAGCCGGCTGGGTTTCAGGTCCTGATCCTCCATCGTCCGCGAGAAATCGATCAGCACGTAGAGGTGACGCATCTGAACGGAATCGCAAACATCACAACGGCATTCACACATCGCTGAGAAAACCCGAGGACGAGAGGCTCACCATTCCCAACCGAACCTGTCCATGACTTTCAAACACCCTGAGACACAGAGAGAGCGAGACCGGGACGTCAGCATGAGCCTCCGCTACGGACGACGCTCCCATTCAAAGTAAAAAGCTGGTTTGTGAAAATGTTTTATTTTCGGTCTCACCTTTTCCTTTTGGCCTTAAAGACAATGTCTTCTACGGTGGCTTTCAGGGAGCCGGACTCGTCCTCCTTCAGCACCTCCCTGAGGACGTGAGACGGTGCACATGGTTCATCTCTGCACTGATGAGATCAATGCACTACAAACCCTGTCATTACAGACTGGAGCTCATGGTCCTCTAAAGGTTTTAATATTCATTTATTCTGTTCACTAAAGGTCCTGAGCCTCCCAGCAGCACTGCTGTGTCTGATCCACTGGTACCAGCACAACACACAAACACCACCATCACCACGTCAGTGTCACTACAGAACTGAGAATCATCCACCACCGTGATAACACCTGCTCTGTGAGGGTCCTGATCATTAGAGAACAGAGTAAAGGTAAACAGTCTGTACAGAACCTGATGGACTACAAAATGTTAACTGTAGAACTACAAAGTCCATAATAAACAGACGCAACATCGCAGACAATAAAGGATACAGAGGTGACCAGTGTTTATACATAATTATAATTATATATCACCAGTGTAATAATAATAATAATAATAATAATAACATTCATTCATTCATTATCTTCCACTTTATCCTCTATTAGAGTCGGGGGGGTTCCCCATGCCCATCCAGGGGAGAACGTCTCGGGCGCTGGGCAGATACACCCAGGACAGGGGGGCAATCTATCACTGGGCACACACTCACTCACACAAACACACTCTATATGGGGCAATTTGGAGAACTCAATTGACCTTGATCCAAGTTTTTGGACTGTGGGAGGAAACCGGAGAACCCGGAGGAAACTCACGCGGACACAGGGAGAACATGGAAACTCCACCCAGGTGGGGATTCGAACCGAGAATCCCTAGCGCTGAGAGGAGAACATGCCAAACCACTAAGCCACCGTGCCTATAATAATAACAATAAAAAAAATAATAATAATAAAAAAAAAAAATAATAATAATAAAAGGGTGACACGGTGGTTTAGCACGTTCTCCTCTCAGCGCTAGGGATTCCCGGTTCGAATCCCCATCTGGGTGTAGTTTCCATGTTCTCCCCATGTCCGCGTGGGTTTCCTCCGGGTTCTCCGGTTTCCTCCCACAGTCCAAAAACATGGATCAAGTCAATTGAGTTCTCCAAATTGCCCAATATAGAGTGTGTCTGTGTGAGTGAGTGTGTGCCCAGCGATGGATTGGCGTCCTGTCCTGGGTCTATCTGCCCAGCGCCCGAGACGTTCTCCCCTGGTTGGGCATGGAGAACCCCCCCCCCCCCCCCCCCCCGCGACCCTAATAGAGGATAAAGCGGGAGATAATGAATGAATAATAACAACAATTATAATAATAATAATAATTAAAGATAAAGATTACTTGCCATGTTCGTTCATATCCTCCTTCCCAGCGTTTGACTCTCTCTGGTTCTTCATCCATGATTTTTGGTTTTAAATAAATAAATTTAATTAAAATTAAAGCGAAACTCTGAAACTTCTCCCGTTAACGAGCGGAATAAACAGATTTGTAGGGTTTTTTAAGTTTTAACGGCGAAAATCGAATTATTCCGCTGCAGGAAAAAATCCTTAACGTGATATCAGCTTTATTCAGTTTTTTAATCAGATTTTTTTACATTAATTATAAATTTAAATTTTAATCATTATGAAGAAGAAGAACAAAACTCAGCTACACCGTGGAAAGGTTTCGTGCAACGCCATTTGTGTTCCCGCCGCAAAGGCGAACTCTTAACTATCGTTCCGCGTGAAAAATGGTCTGCTCGAAACAACAGGCTAAACTTTAGCATTTTATAATAAATAAAGAGTTTAATGTTTGTAATTCATTCAATTAAAATAATTACCTGTCATTTATTTTATATATATATCATTTCTACAGAGTGTTAAAATGGTAAACCATGAAACTCTTGTAGCATGAATTTGGTCATTTGTAATAATGAGTATGGAGTGAAAGTATTTTGAGTCTTTAAATTAATTATAATTAAATGATGCTGCAGTCAGGAAACACAACAGTCTGCTGCAGAACAGTCAGAGTATGAAAACACTGCCAAAGATGTTTATACGTAAAGATCAGAACTGTCCATACTGCGCTCTGTGCTTCTTTATGGATGTGAAAGTTGGACAGGAATAAAAACAAACTAATTGAGCTGTAACATTTATTACATTTACATTTACATTTACATTTGGTCATTTATTGACACTTTTATCCAAAGCGACTTACAAGTTGAGCACAGGGTTCATCACAACATCCCTGGAGCAATGAGGGTTAAGGGTCTTGCTCAAGGACCCACATTGGTAACTTCAGTGGACCTGGGATTTGAACCCACCAACCTTCAGATTGATAACCCAACGCCCTGACCACTGAGCTACCCCCCCTCCCCCCTATTAGATGCTTAGAAAACCAAACTGAAGCTCTGCTATTTTAAACACATTTAGGGAAAAAAATAATGAACAAAAAAAGATGGTGGTGATGGGAAAAGCTGAAGGCTAAAGAAGATGAATGGAAACAATCAGAGAAATGAATCACAATGATGTCAGAGGAACAGTGTTCTGTAGAAAAGACTTAACAGCTTTCAATAACTATTACAACGTGTAAATAGGCGGTGGCTCAGTGATTAGCACGTTCTCCTCTCAGCGCTGGGGATTCCCAGTTCGAATCCCCATCTGGGTGGAGTTTCCATGTTCTCCCCGTGTCCGCGCGGGTTTCCTCCGGGTTCTCCGGTTTCCTCCCACAGTCCAAAAACATGGATCAAGTCAATTGAGTTCTCCAAATTGCCCCATATAGAGTGTGTCTGTGTGAGTGAGTGTGTGCCCAGCGATGGATTGGCACCCTGTCCTGGGTCTATCTGCCCAGCGCCCGAGACGTTCTCCCCTGGATGGGCATGGGGAACCCCACCGCGACCCTAATAGAGGATAAAGCGGGAGATAATGAATGAATGAATGAATGAACGTGTAAATATAAATGTGAGCGACATTCGGAACACAGCCCAGATTTGACTGGATTTCCCTAAATAAATTTACTTCCTCTTGGCGTAGTGAACAGCATTTATTGAACAAAACAAATAATACAAACATTACATATTTTACATATTTACAAACCATACAACATCATTTCTCACCCACTTTTTCAATATCCATGTTTAAAGAAAAAGGTGGATAATGAAACAAGACACAACCCAAGTTTGAAATATCACAAACCCGTATGAAAGAAGTGATAAAAACCAAATCACAGCTTCTCTACAAACAACACTTCACTTAAATCAGTACTAACAGGCCAGAAACCATCAGCGTTTGTGGGATCTCTTCATTATATCACAAAACCTTGACATCGTTCCTTCGTTTGAAAATTACCCTTAGTGCCGTTTACACAATCCTTCCGATAGCAATTCTAATGTAAAAAGCCCTTTCACCTTTAAATCTGTCACACATGAAAAGTGCTGCTTGTTTTTTGAGGCCATTATTCCATGTTCTGAATTGAGCTTATATAAATGGAGGTTTCTAAACATCTAACTTAAAGAAACAGGATTAAAAACCTGAATTTCTTAAGTCAGTGCACTTCATCTTCACCTGAGCAAAAAATATAATCTATCCGTTGTTGCTCTTCACATTAAAAGACTGTAGTGAACAGTGCATGTGCTTCAACATCAAGGACACACAAGCCTTAATGTGTTACCCTCAAGAGATTATTAAAGAGACACAGAGGTTAAAATAATACAGCTGTATAATCATAATTAAAGCAAAACCACTTGCCTGCTTTACATTAAACACTGGCTAGATTTGATACAGTAGAATCGGCACACAAGCGGCCACATAAAAAAAAAAAAATAAGCAGATATAAACAAAGAGCAAATTTACATATAATAAAAACAGCAATCAGCACAAGATAAGCTAAAATGGGCTAAACAATTCTTGTAATGGCACAAAGGTAACATCAAAATCTAAATTAAGGTCCATAAAAAGATGCTGGAGCATTAAAGGTTGTAAAAAAAAAAAAAAAAATTTAATGTGGTCTCCAAGCTTCTTATGGTCGCCGGTCATATTCGCTGAGCCTTCTCTTAATTAAGGAGAGTTTGTTTTTTAGCTGTTTGCTCCTCCTTTTCTTCATCTGATAATCTGCTGACTGAAGCGGAAACAAAGCAAAAAACTATGAGAAAGACGTTTAATAGAACGTGGAATAGTTTAATAGCTGTTCTTTCAGGAGTTTTAATAGGATGCTTGGCTATAATGAGAGCAGAAGATGAGCATCGTTCTTACCCTTTTCAAGCTCTTCAGTTTTGTGTAGACCTCCATGGCATCCTGTTGGGACAAAATATCCAGATTAAATAATAATAAATCTTACTACCAGTCACAGAGCAGAGTCCAGAGTATAATCAGTAAATTAACTAAATTTAAGCCAAGCTCAAACCATAAACATCATTTACATTTACATTTAGTCGTTTAGCAGAAGCTTTTATACAAAGCGACTTACAAACGAGAACATTACCAGTCAGAAGTTATGCAGAAAACCAACTACACTGTAAATTCATCAAACCTGATTGTTATTTGATGCTGCGCCCCCCCCCCCTTCTTTTTTTTTTACAACAGGTATTTGTTAAAGAGTAGTTCAGTTCAGTAGTTTCTTAAAACTGCTTAGTGATTCTGTCTCACGGACAGAGTTGGGAAGATGGTTCCACCGTTTTGCAGTGGTGAACGCTACGGAGTGAGAATGAGCTCCTCGGTGAGGTGGAACCACCAGGCAGCGATCATCACCGGAGCGAAGTGACCGAGTCGGAGTGTATCTTGAAAAGATAGAGTGAAGGTAGGAGGGGGAAGGTCCAGAAATGGTTCTGTAGGCCAGAGTCAGCGACTTGTACTGAATGCGAGCAGCTACAGGGAACCAATGGAGGGAAGTGAGTGATGGAGTGGACATGAGTTCACTTGGGCTGGTTAAACACAAGTCGGGCTGCAGGTCATTTCCACCTAATATCTATCAAGTTTTCAAATAATAATTAAGGCACTGCATGTTATGAGGATGTGGCAATAAAACGGGAATCCCTTGAGGAATCAAAGATGCAAAGGCCACAAAAATGGACTTCAATCATGCAACCTTGGACCAACATAAACTGGGGACCTTTTTGATGGACATCTGAACAACCCACAGCTTCAGTTCGTGTTTTTAATGTCATGACTTGAGAAAAGAGACTCACAAACTAATCTGGTTCCGAGGCTGGACTGAGGATTTCCTCAATACCACTGCTTTAACATTCTCTTCTGAACATAAAGCTTTGTTTTTTTGAACCCTGTCTCTGTGTTGGAGTAGCTGCTGGCAGTTGAATGGCTTCACAGACAGAGATGCAGGGCCTCTAATACAGCAGGGGTTTTTTTTTCTACAGACATGAGGTCACTATAATACCCCCCCACCCACCCATTTTCCCATAGCAGGTCACTTAACAGCAAACTCACCAGGAACTGCGGGCTTCCCTCCTGCAATTCGTCAAGCTCTCTGTCCACGTCAGCCAGGCCCTGGTTAATGTCATCCAGCTCGGCCTGCAGCCGCTTGTACTCCATGTGGTCACGTTCGAACTGCCGTTTGTAGTCCTGTCTCTCGTGATCATTTAGGATGGGTGGGAGTTCACTGTGAGAGAGGACGAATACAAAAACAGGATTAGTCCATCATGTGGTCAAAAGTATGTGTACAGCTGATCAACATAATCTCACAGAGAGACAGAGAGAGAGAGAGAGAGACAGAGAGAGAGACGGATGCCACCCTGTTTCCATCGTCAATAACAACAGCACCCGGTGTCTCTGTGCTTGTGTATATTAAAGGGAGTTAAAGACATTACTCATATGCTCATTTGGTTGTAGAGTTCCGGTCCTCCAACACGTTTGGGGTTAATTTGGGGCTAAAATTAAGATTTTCTCATGTGCTGTCATGGAACTCACTCACTCTGCTTAACAAAACATACATGTGGTTTTGACTAAACAGAGTCATGAAGACCCCATATTTTTAAATGTTATATGAATGTTGGTGTCAATGGCTTAGAGCTATGAATAACACTCGACTGAAATGTCTGTTTATCCAAATCTTACCCTCATCATACATTTGCCACAAGATTTCCTAATAGTTTGCAGTAATATTATTTATTCTCAACAAATTGCAGCCCGAGTTATAAACTCGGTGTAAAGGAACGTCTTGAGGGTCATGCAGGTACCGGCATCATCCACTTCAAAGCTGTGTATGGAACTCAACTTTAATCCTCTCATGGCAAACTATGACCTTCTCAAGATACTGTTACGATTCATAACTGCTGCATATCTCATATATAAACACACACACACATACACACACATATGCTATAACCAAAAATATACGGACACTTTGCCGTTACAGCTTCAGTGGCAGTTGCATCATGGGACAGCAGAGTGTGCTGCAGCTGCTGACTTCTAAATGGACTCCAGGTCAGCAGCACATCTACCAAAATTCTCACCCCCTACATGATGCCGACTGCATATTCAGACATACGAGCCATTCTCACCTACAACCTACTTTGGCCCTCTTTGATCACAACCATCAATTTGCATTAATAGTCAATATGAACCTTTTTATATAATTTATTTAATTACGAAGCAGAATAACGGCTTAAAGCACATTAATGACGTTGCAACAAGTTCAAGTCCAAAATTAATAAAGCAGTCCTGAATATGGACAGTTATGACCTCCAGTCACCTGATCTACAGCCCTGCCAACATTTATGTTGCCAATGCCAACAGGAAATGTGGATCATTTAGCAACATCACAAGATGCCCTTTGATATAATGTGACATCATGATAAACATGAAGCTGTGGCATCCATTTACACTTGATTCAGCTGCAGCTACATTAAAGGAGAGTACAGTGTGCTGTGGACAATCACTTCAAAATGGATTCCAGTTCAGTAGGTCATTCAGAGAAGGTTCACCTACTGCTCGATCTCTAGTGCATGTTTGGACACACTGCTCATTTAGCCCTACAGCTTTTGTCCATTATGTGATAACAGTATGCGATTTCGGACGATCCACCTGTCTCACCTCATTTTTAAATGTACGTTTGGAGTTTTATGCTATTGGTTGGGAATTTGCAGTATTGTACTCAACTTTAGTAAAGACCGGCTGTTTTCGCTCGACTGATGATGTATACAGTTCTTAGTACTGGCTTCTGATTACCATAAATACAAGCACAGAGGTCCCTGCACTATTGTTTTTGTTCAAAATACTTAAAAATAATATAGTTTCAAATGGTTCAATTATGTAAGTGTGATTTTAAAGATTCTTGCCTGTCATAGTTGAGATTCTCCAACTCGTCTGCTGATTCCGCTCCAGTATCGTAGTCCCTGGATTTGTTTTTCAACACAATGGTGGTGCTGGTGGTATCAGAACTGCTGTAAACAAACAGCATGACATTAATCACAGCCCTCAAACCTAATAACAGACATCACACAGCTGCCGCAATTTTTCCACAATTTTTCATTTTACTGACTTTACATTACACTTATATATAACATGACATTATATCACACCATTCCACAAATGATTTTATCCAAAGCAATTAAAAGGATCTTGTGCAAGGATTGCACATGGTCAGATGTGATACAGCCTCTTTGGAGGAATAAGGGGTAAGGAATTTGCTTATCTGCCCAAACTGGCAACTTTTGTGGACTCAGAGACCAAACCCCCCCAACCTTTAGAATGATGGCTCAACACCAAATCAGACAAAAATAATTTAAATACAAAACAAAAAAATGTCTTTCATTTTGGAGAGAGGAGAACTAAAAATTTATGTTCCATATATTAAACTGATACATTTTTTTCTCCTTATAAAACAAAATTTCCACTGTCAAATCTGTAATATCTTACATGTTCAGTATTTCATCGGCTTTTACTGTCGTATTTGTGAGTATTTACCTGTACTTTTATTGTTTTGTGATTGTTTTATTATTGTTTTTATTTCTACTGTTATTGTTTTATTATTGTGCGGTGTCCCTGTGTGCCTTAAAAAGGTATTAAATAAGTTAAAAAATTAAATAATTAAAGTATTAAATAAGGTTATACAGTTGGGTGAATCTACATTCTGATTGCTTCAGAGTCGAGTGCATTGTGGCAACAGATTATTGTTAGTATATTAATGAAAGCTCACACTGAGATTTCAAAAGCAGTTTCAGTTGATTTAGGAAGCACCCATCTCATGACGTCTCGTCAAGCAGGTGATTCAGGTTTCAGAGATAAACAAAAGAGGTCCTGTACAAGAGTCCTGTGCAGACAGGATTCTTCAAATTCCGTTGGTCTGACCAACACTTAACACAGATATTGGGATAAATACACTTCCGAGCAAAAAAAAAAAAAAAAAAAAAATTATATATATAAAACAATGGGCCAGGTCCCCAACTGCTCCATTATATTACAATATGTTGCTGAAGATTTTATTTTAGGTGACTTTCGAGTATAACAACAAGATTGGTTGGAGTCACAGGGCAGGGTCATTAATAATACTAGACCTTAGGGGCAATTAGTGTCAGAAGCCTTGTTCTAGGGTCCACATTGGTAACTTGGTGACAGATATTTCAACACTCTAACCACTGAGTTACAATGTGCACAGTCCTAAAAACCAAAAATTAAACAAATTAGCTGGAAGAGCATGACCGACTGACACAGAACTAACAGTGCAGTTCCACCAAAGTTCATCAGTGAGCTTAAAGCAAAAGTTTTTTTTTTTATGAACTGTTATGAATTTTTATGAACATCTAAAGTTCTGAGACAGGAGGAACATCCACAATACAGTAAGGATCAAAAGAGCCTGACTCTAATTTATAAAAGTAAAACAAATAGATAAGTTCCTTTGACAAGCTGATTGAACATCAGTTTTTCCCGACATCAGGGTTTTTAATGCTTGCTTGACTCACCCAGGCAGGTAGATGGGTTTATCCACATCTGGGCTTTGGTCTAAATAATGGCGTGACGATCCGACTTGGTTGTTGTAGTCGCTTACCAACACGTCCGGCTCTCCAGACACATTAGTCACCTGCACAGAGTTCACACTGATCACAATCCACCATTCTGAGTAGCTCACCTCATATATTTACTAAAGATCCCACTCTGAGTTCTGATGGGGCGGAACAACCCCGAACCCCTGGAAACAAATGCACACTGTGACGATTTAAACAATTAGGATTATCACACGTTGTTGGAATTGCTTTGTTGCTTGTTGGTTGGTAATCCGCCCTCACGCTCACCGTCGTTGGACAGTAAATAAGCAGCTAGAACATTTACGCTTTGCAAAACTGGTTGTACTAGTTCCAATTTGCAGATACCATCACGTAACAAGGCGAAACTCCACAGCTCATGCAGGCATTACATTCTTCCTGAACCAAGAAGCATCTATGTAAAAAAAATCTAATTTGTACAATTCAGTAATTATTCACTTTAAAATGACTCAATGGAAAGTACTTTCCTTGTTTTTCAACTCTCTGGGTCTGGGACTGAGGGCAAAACTAAACAAGGCTTTCCAAAAATCACATTCTGTGGTAAATAAATATATTTAGAACCTAATACATTTTCTTCTGTGTACACTTTTCTCCTGTACATCACGGGATACTTTGAATTTTTGGGATCATTTAATGGTCATCATACAAATATAGCTGCTTTCAAGCTAATTCTACTGCACATCTGTTAGACAACTTTGTATTTTGTCATTTTTTGTACATGTATTGAAAGAGTGATGTAACAGTGTCAGCCTTAGGACTCATGAACCAGCTAATTATTGACAGGAATCCAGAAGGTGAACGCAGAAGAAAATATAACGGTTGTGAACATATTCAGAACATGAAAGCAATTTTTTTTGGTAATTTTTTGTCTTTTGATATGACACACTGGTTTATACTATTACATATTTTTATTTTTATTTATATTTATTATATATTTATACTATTATATATAAAGTTTTTTTGTGTTGATATCGTTTCTATATAAATAGTAAACACTACCTAAACACTGAGTAAACACTTTTTTTTAACTGACTTGGGTTCAAATGAATGAAGGTTTAATGCTGACGTTCTCGTTTTTTCTCATTTCTTACTTTAGTCTCAATTCTTACTCAAATTTGCCTTCAGCTGGTGAAATAATTTTTTAAATTTGATTCAATCTGGACAGTTTGCTTTTGTCTATTAATCTGCATTACATAAGACTTATCATTGTGTTGTAAAAAGCTACAAGAGAAAGTTCCTGTTATTTTTGTTTACACTTTCATCACATCATTAATTTCATGAGTGAAAAATCAGAGGAATTCGACTGACCCATTTTTCCACACCGGGAGAAAAGCTGTCGTTTATGTATCGCGGCTCCCAGAACACTCTGTATCTGCCATAGCGGTTCATCTGGGATCGGGTTTTTAGAGCAAATACCAGCAGGATGATGAGTCCAATAACCACCAGGAACCCCAGGACAATTGCAATAGCCTACAAGAAAAGTGGCAAACTGTTATTAGTAAATGTATTTTATTAAAGCACGTCAAAGTTTTCTAATATATCTTTCTGAAGAAACCAGGTTACCTCTTGAGGTTCCACCACGCAGTAGTGGTACAAGTACTGGTTAATGAACAGAGCTGATGTTTGTGTTCCTTGTTGGTTCTGGTACTGGGAGCACAGTTGCCAGATCATGTTGTACATCATTGACCCGGAGCTCTGTGCCATTGGGTTCACAGCCACCAGATACACGATGCTTGCGATGAGCATGAGCAGAGCGAGGATGGCAGAGATGATGATACTGGCCAAGTAGAACTTAGTGGACTTGGCCGTGGCTTGCCTTGAAACCACCAGAATGAAGATGACCAGCACAGCAATAAACGTGAAGGCCGAGATACCGATAATGAAACCTTTCCCAGTTAGTGGGTCCATGTAATATCCACTGTATCCACCATATCCATATGAGCTTCCTCCAATGCCACCACCATACATACCCGTTCCATAGCCTGCACCATATCCGGCGCCGTAGCCCGCGCCAGTGCCATAACCCATACCACCCAGACCCATTCCAAGGCCTCCTAAACCCATGGCATTGCTTTCATAGTCCCAGGCCAGTGTGGAGGCCACGCATACGAACAGTGCCACACACATGATTATAATAATGATGCACATGATCTTCATCACACCCGGTGGTGATGTCCAGCGGTAGTAGTGAAGCACCTGGTCATCGGGGTACTGTGAGAATGTGTGTTGTGACATCCGGTGTGGACTAATGAAAGAGAAGGTGGGACAAAGAATTAGATAAAAACATTTAATCATTAAAAATTATCTGTACAAACCAAACTAAGCACTCACGTTCGCTTGCTGCTGCTGCTGTATTTATGAGAAGGCATTTTGGTGCCTTTTGATGATCTTTACTCCTCCTGCAACCAAATACATCAAAAAACATCAAACACATGTATTTCAGAAATACATAAATTATAAACGGTCATCCCGTAAATTTACAACGTGTACAAGGATCCCTTACTTCAGCGTTTAAAATATCGCCAGTTCAGTACGTATTCATTTAGATAAATAAAAGATAAATAACATTAGAAACCCAATTTTACACAGTTCACAAAGCTGAAAAATGCTTCCACCAAAGGACAGTTTTTGTTGAATGTAATAAACTGATTGATTGTAGGATACAAGATGCAGCTCCTATTATTAAAGGCGAATTTATAAATATGTGACCAAAAACACCTCATTCAAACTTTAATAAAATACAAATGTGGTATAATTAATGTATTTCCTTCACATATTACATAAAAACCAGATAAATACTTTCGGACAGATAAACAATGACGTCAGGTAAACAGGCGCGTTAGGAATGATCGCAGATCAAACAGCGGCAAAAAGACAACGAACAGAATAAATAATAAAATCGATCAGACAGACTACAGATCAACAAGTGAGCTGATTTAATGTCTGTAAATGTTTTCTGAGTGATTCATTTTAAACAGATAGCGAAGTATTGACACTCACCTGTTACCTGTTCACCTGTTACCTGTTCACCTGTTACCTGTTCACCTGTTCACCTGTGCGCTCCACCTGCGCGCCCGCCGCGGTGTGAAAAACACTTCTCTCTCTCTCTCTCTCTCTCTCTCTCTCTCTCTCTCTCTGTGTGTCTCTCTCTCTCTCTCTCTGTCTGTCTGTCTCTCTCTCTCTCTCTCTGGTGTGTGGACGCGCCCTAATTCATACGCGAGTGAGACAGGCACCTGGGCGGCCGAAACGTACCACTGCGCATGCGCACATTACCAGTCGAAAGACCAGGAGTCTCCCATCCATTATCTTCCACTTCATCCTATATATTAGGGTTGCGGGGGGCGGGGAAGGAGGGTGGGTTCCCCATGCCCATCCAGGGGAGAAGTTTCGGGCGCTGGGCAGATAGACCCAGGACAGGGCGCCAATCTATCACTGGACACACACTCACTTACACAGACACACTCTATATGGGGCAATTTGTAGAACTCAATTGACTTGATCTATGTTTTTGGACTGTGGGAGGAAACCGGAGAACCCGGAGGAAACCCACGCGGACATGGGGAGAACATGGAAACTCCACCCAGATGGGGATTCGAACCGGGAATCCCCAGTGCTGAGAGGAGAACATGCTAAACCACTAAGCCACCATGCTGCCAGGAGTCTTCCGAGGTTTGAAATTATAAATCCTGTGAATAACGAAGCCTCATGTAAGACAGCAGTGATCATTCATATCATACAACGACGTAAATCAATTCAAGTTATAAACAAATAACATAGTAATGAAGGTTAAAGGTGTAGATCGACAGATTTAAATAAACAAATACTAATAATATTAGATTACACATTTATAAAAAATGTTTTTCCTTTAATTCAATTCAGACTAGCTGGGATATCGAAGGTCAATATTAATATTCCATAAATGCTACACCGAAGGATGAATTTGCATATTCAAAAGGTTCCAGTCTGGTAACAATATCATTCTCAGGAAAGATTCATTGAAGAAGGATTTGGATTTGCAGTTTAAACAAATGGAATATTTGAAGTAAAAAGTAAAATCTGTTAAAAAAAATGATATGAATGAATTAGTTCAGTGTGTTCATTGTTACAGACTGTCAGAGAAGAGTAATAACGTACAGCAGGAGTTAGGTTCTACATTTATATTTACATTTAGTCATTTAGCAGACAATTTTATCCAAAGCGACTCACAAATGACAAATGACAACTTTTCAGCCTTGGATGTCGGTCTAGGCTTAGTGGTTTAGCACGTTCTCCTCTCAGCGCTAGGGATTCCCGGTTAAAATCCCCAATCTGGGTGGAGTTTCCATGTTCTCCCCTTGTCCGCGTGGGTTTCCTCCGGGTTCTCCGGTTTCCTCCCACAGTCCAAAAGCATAGATCAAGTCAATTGAATTCTCCAAATTGCCCCATATAGAGTGTGTCTGTGTGAGTGAGTGTGTGCCCAGCGATGGATTGGCGTCCTGTCCTGGGTGTCCAACGCCTGAAACGTTCTCCCCTGGATGGGACCCCCCGACCCTAATATAGGATGTAGCTGAAGATAATGGATGGATGTAGGTCTATTTCTGAACACGTACAGTTTGTGAGAGAATCTGGTGGCATTGTTTACTATTTAAATCTCTGTCATACTGAACAAATATAGTTGTGTAATGTCATTTAAATCCATAGTCCTGCAGACATTATCTACAGCAATAATTAATTACATTTGATTTAATAAATAAAACAAAACACCGTCCTCGTTTTATGAACAAATTGGTGTTGGTTGTGGGAATGAATAAGAAGGGCTGTTCGATGGCTGATGCTAAATGTTAATACAAATATTAACTACGTCAGGTTTTAGTCTAATGAGCAGGTTTAAACCGGATTGAACCGGACAGAGAACCACGTACCACTCATAACGCACCGTTTATCAGCTGATCTGAAAAACACTCGTAAAAGTGGAAAAGGTTTAGTAAACACACATTTTTCACGGGTACCATGCATTAAACTGTACATTCAGAGGTCTTCCAAAGAGATAAAGGTTTATTTGATTTGAAATAAACATCAGCCTTGAAACCAATTGTGTTTAGAAAAGTGAAACCCGCCTGCAGACTCGTCTGACCGGTTCCTGACCACATTCCACTGCCGCTGTTTAAAGTGTCAGAAAAGCCCAGCCTGAGGTCGCTGGAGAGCTTCTAATGAATTAACTGAGCGTCACGGCCTTCTGCAGTCAGACAACATCACTTCTGAAGTCTACTCAGACTTTAAAACTTACCCAAAATAGCATAAACTGTATGAACAAAGGCGGCACGGTGGCTTAGTGGTTGGCATGTTCTCCTTTCAGCACTAGGGATTTCCGCTTTGAATCCCAATCTGGGTGGAGTTTCCATGTTCTCCCCGTGTCCGCGTGGGTTTCCTCCGGGTTCTCCGGTTTCCTCCCATAGTCCAAAAACATGTATCAAGTCAATTGATATAGCCCCATATAGAGTGTGTGTGTGTGAGTGAGTGTGTGCCCAGCGATAGATTGGCACTTTGTCCTGGGTGTATCTGCCCAGCGCCTGAAACGTTCTCCCCTGGATGGGCATGGGGAACCCCACCGTGACCCTAATATAGGATAAAGTGGAAGATAATGAATGAATGAATTTTAATCACCTAATTCATGTTGAAATGGACAGAAGATGGGGATTCACCTCGGACAGGTAATCGGTCAACAATCATTCACCCACACGTTCACAACAAAGTGCTTTTAAGCATTAACCTTTTAGCACGTTTTTTGGACTGTGAAACTTAAAACTGTCAGAAGAAACCCACACAGTCAGCTTGAAAATGTGCAAATTCCACACGAGGCCTTATACTTCTGGCCCACTCTTCAGGTGTATAACATGGCCATTATACTGCCGAACATCAGCGCAAAGTGACTCACATGCTAAATTCTAAACCAGAATGAGGTGAAACTAGATGAACACAATGATTAAAACTCTTCAGACATTTCTTTTTATTTCCATGATATAAAAGTGTAAAAAAAAAAAGACCTGCAAATTAACAGCTAATCTACAAACACTGGACTCACATCATAATCCCAGATAGATTAAAAACAGCATTCTCCAACTGTGGAGAAATGCTCGTTTCTGCTAAAACCTTTTTACTTCAACATCAAATTAAAATATATAGAAAATATCACAAGTTTGATGTTAAACAACATTTATACAATGGTTAAATTACATGGGTATAAAATAAAACTGTGCTAAATTAATACAAATTTAAAAGGCTTCTATAACAGACTGCAAGGATCTGATTTTCCTTTGGGCTCAGTGCATCTTACTTTAATGTTGGTAGATATTCAGTCATAACCATAATAAACAAGATGTTAAATGAAGCGGATAATTGACAAATGAACCAATACTTTTTAAAAATTAATTAATTTAGATAGGATTTATAATCAAACCAGAAATACCAGTTCACAAATGTGCATTATTCATATCAAAGCAAGAAGTTATAACTACTAAACAATATCTAACCTTTGATCCTTACCTAAAATAGTAGCTGTGTTTTATTTGTCCCTGAATTAAAGCATATTAGCTTAAGTTACACTATGTTAATGAACTTTGAAGTAAAAAGTAAACCTCTTTAACAGATAAGCCCTTATTTTAATAGCAGAATGCAGCTTTCTATCTAATCTCTAGGAGATTTGCCATTGCTTCTGATTTTAGTAAGTATGTCACTAAGCTTCATGGTTTAAAGTAGTACGCATACTTTTGCCCATATAGTGAACGACATGTTTACTGTTTTAGAACCGAAAATGCATCATATATTTTTTTTTATTTTCATGTTCTAGTATCTGCTGAATGCTGCTATCAGTCAGACGTACACATTTCATTGGTCGTATTAGATCTTTGATATAAAGTGAACTTGCAAATCTTTTTACAATATTGAAAGAATAACTGGGCCAAAGTTTCACTAATGGTTCTTGTCTGCAGAAAAATATGTATTTGTGTAAACAAAAAAAACAGAGGATTTGAGATGTTCTCCAGATGAGCTTTATAGGATGCTCACGCTGTCAAAATGATTTGTCAATAAATGAATGACGTCACAAAAACCTTAATTCAATGGCTGCAGCAGATTTTACAATTTTCACTTTCGATTCAGCAATTCCACCTCCAGACAGACCAAAGGACATCGTATGTGAGGCAAGATTTAGTGTACAAACGCAAAATCTGTTCAATTCAGAATTAAAAAATGTACACTGCTGTTTATACAATCTAACTGAAGCACCTCTGAGTCGAGATATAATCACAATATACAAACACCAAGAACTCTCACTCTCTCAAGTTTCTCACTGAATCAAATCGTGTGTCATGTGATTCACTGAGTGACTTCTTTGGCTAAAAGTAATTTCCGTTTAATACAAAAAACGCAAAATAAGAGCGAAAAAAAATCAGATTATTTGTCAGTTTTAACCAAATTTAAAGAATGTGAACGGAAGTACGTGACTAAACAGCAATTCTTACATTAATGCGCTTATGAAAGCTAAACGTCAACATTTTTATAAAAGCATTAAGCCTCTGGTAAAAGGACATCATATAGTTTTCTTTGATTTGCACTGAAAAAGTTTGACGAACTTTGAGAGCACAAAAAAAATCTATTTACACATGTTAAAAATCAGCTTCCCTATTAAACTGTTTTTCTTCTCTGCATAGAGGAATGTTAAAGGTGAGAGTGCTTTCAGATTCGCACCGAAGCCCTTTAACCTGAATTAACCTTAACCGTCATCAGAATTAGAGCTGAATACGGTTCAATGTCACAGTATAAAGTCAAGCTGAAACTCAGCCCCATGTTTTAACTATAACCATCGTTCCAGTCCATGACTTTATCATATTCCTGGATCTTCAGCTTGATGTGTGACAGTTTGCTTTTCAGATACTCGCACCGTTCTTTCTTCTCCAAGAAAGTTGGGTCCTGAGAACAGAAATGCGCAAGTAACGAAAACTGGATCATTCGGATTTAAATAGGGATGTTTTTCATGCAATTTATTATCAAGTAAATGCCAAAACAAAGTGTAATTCATTACTTTAATGTGATCAAGTACATAACACACTGTGTGTGGCTGAAAGCACAGATTTAGGAAGCTGTAACTGTGCCGTTGCTGAATTGCTCTCCTGGAGTTATGTACAAAAACCCACAAATGTGTTTTTAAAATCTTGAAGAAAGCTTTTCATGGAGAGTGGAATCTGTTAAAGGTTTAATGTTGAGACTGAATGAGTTTAACTGAAATGAATAAAAGGTCCTGTAGGTTTTTTTTTTTTTTTTTTTAAACTCATATCCATAAAACGCAAATTTATTAAAAATTATCAAGTTTAAATGTTTAATATTTCCTCATTTGTTCAATTTTTATATTTAAATGTATTTAAAATGTCATTTCTTTCGTATTTAGAGTTGGATTATTTGTTGTGTTGTGTTGCTTGTAAATTTATTATTTAAATATGAAAGAACTTACATTTTTCTTCCTCTGGTATTCCTGAAGGAGCTGGTTGATTCGCTCTCGTTCCTGTAAAACAAACAAACAATTAAAAAACGCCTAAAATACCTTAAAAAAACGCCTAAAAAACAAATTACATGCAGATCAAGTTTGTTAATATGCCTTAAAAATAGTTTCTGATCAGGAATGATGGACTTTAATAAGATATGTGCATCTGCAATGTTACATTTACACATTTTATTACCTTTAACAGATTTGAATATTCTGATGTTTTTTGATGACAGCAGTACACGCTTGTTGGACTTTTCCAATTTAATTCTTGTCATTAATAGAAATCATCATTCTCTGGGGGCGGCACGTTGGCTTAGTGGTTGGCACGTTCGCCTCTCAGCACTAGGGATTCCCGGTTCGAATCCCCACCTGGGTGGAGTTTCCATGTTCTCCCCGTGTCCGTGTGGGTTTCCTCTGGGTTCTCCAGTTTCCTCCCAAGTCAATTGAATTCTCCAAAATTGCCCCATATAGAGTGTGTCTGTGTGAGTGAGTGTGTGCCCAGCGATGGATTGGCACCCTGTCCTGGGTGTATCTGCCCAGCGCTCGAAACGTTATCCCCTAGATGGGCATGGGGAACCCCACCGCGACCCTACTAGAGGATAAAGCGGGAGATAATGGATGGATGGATCATTCTCTGGACGAGTCTGAGTTAATGCCTTTAATCAGAACTGGGTGTGGGAGGCTTTACTAAACGGCTGTGATGCTACCACACAATGTGATGTCTCAGGGTTTGACCCCCCCACTCAACACATTGTTCATAAAGCTACCATGTATACATGTATGTACTTGCGGAGGGATCGACGGCTGGATGGATGTGTATAATTAGGAGAAGAGTCTACAAAGTGTTGACCGTATAATGTTACATGTTTTTTAATGATTATTGGGATTTCAGCATTTACTGATTTTACCATCTGGCTGGACGGCTGAGACGAAAGGTTCTGGATCATACTGTCCATGTCTTCGAACTTCTTGGCGAGTAGCTGAACCTCATTGTGAAGCTCCTTGTATTCGGCATATTGATCATTAAAGACGGCGCGGTACTGATCTCGTTCATCATCAGTACGAATAGTCGGATATTTTCTGCAAAAATAAAGCAACGGGTGATGATTTTACCCGAGGAGGAATCCAACAGTCATCCATTCGCACAGCAACAAACTATCAATCCATTCAGTCTTTGTATTCATTCAGATTTAGGAAATTTGGCAGGTGTAGGATTCTCAATACTAATGCCCACAGTGTTCTTACCTGATGTACATAACTCATATATAATAGGAAGATAAGTGTTATAACTCACGCTACATAATCTGCAATCACCACTGGTTTGGGGATGTGACCAGCTGGAATGTGACCCCTCCTGTATTCAGGCTCCAACATAGCAGGGGGGACACCGACAGCATCATCCATGGGATTAGGAGGCGCCATCATTTGGGGCTTATATATTGGTGCTGAGACACTAGATCCTGCACCAAACTAAAAAAAAAACGGTATGATGGTGTAAATCGAACAAAAAAGTCCCAACAGTCATTGTATCTCGAAGTTTGATTGATCAGCTTACCATGTTCTGAGGCTCTAAAGCCACGGACTTCATCTACAAAGGAAAACAAACGTTATTTTCTACTGTATGTACAATCAGTTAAAACATCAGTGCCTTCTCTAATAAAAACAGCATGTCTTTCAACATGGGAGGAAACTGGCGTCCTGAAGAACCCACACGGACATGGGGACACGGACTCACCTCTTGTTCCAGGGCTTGTCGGCGTAGTCTTGCTGCTTCATGTCTCCACAACTTAAGACACACACCGGCACCCACCAGGTAAAGCAGTGTGGTGAGGAAGAGGAAGATGATGGCAGCAGTCTGGCCGGCCTCGGTGCGACAGAAGGCGGCGTTGGGGCCGTTGTTGAAATGCGGGTAGTAGCAGAGGCCGCCGCGTAGAGTGTCCCGAACATATACAATGGCCGCCGACAGAAACAGCACTCCCAGTGCCACGTTTATCACGCATTCGGTAATTGGCCACCAGTTGGAGTCTAGCAAGATGGTGCGGTAGTACATGGTAGAACCCAAAACGAGCAGGATGACTGTGACGATCCAGGCCAGACCAGCAATCACCAGGACAAAAGGGGTTTTGGGTCCACTGTAGTCGACGCCATAACCACCTCCGTACATCGTCGAACCCCCATAGGAACCCCCATAAACTGTCTGCTGTGTGTAACCGAACAGGTTGTACCACTCGTTGTCTTTGTGCACATAAGCACAGACGCACGCAAAGACAGCGGCACCGAGCAGGAGCTCGGCGCAACCGAGGATACGCAGCAAGCCGGCCCAGGACTTCATGTAGGCATAGCGCTGGTTGTAGTCCTCCACCTTTTCACTGTACGTCATAGCTGTGCGCGCAGACTGACCCGAAATGGACTCGAGTGGCTCCCCGAGCAGCGCCGACTGCTCTTTTCTCGAAGCATAGCTGCCTCCAGAGCCGCCGTAGGGATCGAGGAAGGTGCTGGGAGCATCGGGCGTAGAGGGTCGTGAATGAGGAGGTGAACATGGGACACCCACCGAGGTGGTGTTTACAATATCAGACGGTGGGGGAGGAAACGAGGGGGTCTTGCTGCTCCTGAAGCTGCCTCCACGGAAGAAGTTTTTGACCGAGTCAGGGATGAAGCGACGCACCGGTTTAATGTCCATGGCGTCATCCGGCTGCTCCTCGGTATCACTGGGGTAGAACTCGGGACCTATCGGAGGGTTGGATGGTAACGGTGGAGGCGGTAAGGGATCAGCGCTGATGGCTGGCACCCCGCCGCCAAAGTGGTAGGGAACATCCTGGTTCCAAGGCAACGACCCGATCGGTACTTCATCATAGTGTGGAAGTTCTCTGACCCGATCGAATCGAGCGCCCCCGTTTCCTGATGACATGGGCTCGGTGGTAATTTTGTCTATAAACAGAACCAAATAAATCACTGGGTCATCATTTCGTAGCCGGCACCATGATTGTTCTGTCTGTATTTCCCACTCGGGGTCCAAGCAGCATCCTCCAGTAAGTTCTGTGATGAATAAATACCTTCAGAACACAACACAGTGGACATGTCCCTCCTGTACATCACTGGATCCTCTGAATCCTGAGGGGCGTTAGAGTCACAAGGCTCATATTGGATTTTCTAACTTTGTTGTTGTTCAGTTACATTATTACTCTAATAATACTTTTGCCAGTGGCTTAGTGGTTGGCATGTTCTCCTCTCAGTGCTAGGAATTCCCGGTTCGAATCCCCATCTGGGTGGAGTTTCCATGTTCTCCCTGTGTCTGCGTGGGTTTCCTCCAGGTTCTCTGGTTTCCTCCCACAGTCCAAAAACATGGATCAAGTCAATTGAATTCTCCAAATTGCCCCATATAGAGTGTGTCTCTATATGAGTGTGATTGGCGCCCTGTCCTGGGTCTATCTGCCCAGCGCCCGAAACGTTCTCCCCTGGATGGGCATGGGGAACCCCACCGCCCACCACCCTAATAAAGGATAAAGTGGAAGATAATGGATGAATGAATAATACTTTTGCCTTTGAAGAAAGAAGGAAACCACCAAGTGATGCGACCCCCACGATCCTCTAAAGGAGCATCACTAACACACATGTACAAACCGCCTCATGATTCAGAAGGTCCAGTGATGTGCATGAGAAACATACAGATGGACATAAAGGTTCTGGACATATTTACTCACCACAGAACACAAAAGAGTTAAAAAGGTCAGACATGAGCCATAATGAGAACTAAAGAAAACTTTGATAAGAAAACTGAAGAGGGAGCATTTTTTCAAAGCACCTGGTTCTTAAAGCTTCGTTCATCCATCCATTATCTTCCACTTTATCCTCTATTAGGGTCGCGGGGGGGGGGGGTTCCCCATGCCCATCCAGGGGAGAAAGTTTCGGGCGCTGGGCAGATACACCCAGGACAGGACGCCAATCTATCGCTGGGCACACACTCACACAGACAGACACACTCTATATGGGGCAATTTGGAGAACTCAATTGACTTGATCCATGTTTTTTGTTTTTGGACCGTGGGAGGAAACCGGAGAACCCGGAGGAAACCCACGCGGACACGGGGAGAACATGGAAACTCCACCCAGATGGGGATTCATTCATTAATTCATTATCTCCCGCTTTATCCTCTATTAGGGTCGCGGTGTGGTTCCCCATGCCCATCCAGGGGAGAACGTCTCGGGCGCTGGGCAGATACACCCAGGACAGGGGGGCAATCTATCACTGGGCACACACTCACACAGACAGACACTCTATATGGGGCAATTTGGAGAACTCGATTGACATGATCCATGTTTTTGGACCGTGTGAGGAAACCGGAGAACCCGGAGGAAACCCAGGCGGACACGGGGAGAACATGGAAACTCCCCCCAGATGGGGATTCGAGGTTCTTAAAGACGATCGAGTAAAACTGACAGATTAACAGTTTTAAAGATTGTTGTAAAAGCGCAGACGCCTCGTTCTACCTGCTCCTCTGTTCTGTCAACCAATCGGAGAATTCCGACGTCATCTTATAAAAAAATATTAAAATAATAAAGAAATGCGACACGTCATCATTTTAACTTTTATTTAAAAAACCAAGATCGCTGAAATAAAAGGCGTTTAAATGAATAAAAAACAACAACTCACCGATCGCCGCTTCACACACCTGTCTTCCGCCACAGGTGGACCCAACGTCACGTGGCCTACTCTCTCCCGAAACTGGTGATGTCACCGGCCGTGTCCTAAACCACAGTGCCGGAAGACTACGAAGTGTCCCTGCACTGCGATTTTTACCAATTTAAACAATCATACGCGTTCGATTATAACGAACATGTCTCTACTCTGGTCTTTGCTGCTGCTGCAGGTTAAATCGTCGTGTGATGCTACAACATGAAGCCTTGGTTTAGTTTGTTCGTCGCATTCTGTATCTCGGGGTCGTGGTGCGTTGGGGACACGTCCATCATTCTTTACTGCTGCTCTCAGTTCAGCTTTAAAACCCGATGACGTCATCACCTTTTATTTAAAGCGTGAGTAAATAAAGGTGGGTAACGCGCCACCACGCGGCCATAGAAATGTTCTGAAATAATGACGTCTTGATATAGTCATACATTCATTCATTCATTCATTCATTCATTCATTATCTCCCGCTTTATCCTCTATTAGGGTCGCGAGTGGGGTTCCCCATGCCCATCCAGGGGAGAACGTCTCGGGCGCTGGGCAGATAGACCCAGGACAGGGCGCCAATCCATCGCTGGGCACACACTCTGTACACACTGTATATGGGGCAATTTGGAGAACTCAATTGACTTGATCCAGGCACGGTGGCTTAGTGGTTAGCACGTTCGCCTCTCAGCGCTATGGATTCCCTGTACGAATCCCCATCTGGGTGGAGTTTCCATGTTCTCCCCTTGTCTGTGTGGCTTTCCTCCGGGTTCTCCAGTTTCCTCCCACAGTCCAAAAACATGGATCAAGTTAATTGAATTCTCAAAATTGCCCCATATAGAGTGTGTCTGTGTGTGAGTGTGTGTGCCCAGCGATGGATTGGCACCCTGTCCTGGGTCTATCTGCCCAGCACCCGAGACGTTCTCCCCTGGATGGGCATGGGTAACCACACCACAACCCTGATAGAGGATAAAGTGGGAGAGATGTGAATTCGAACCGGGAATCCCTAGTGCTGAGAGGAGAACATGCTAAAGCTAAGCCACCGTGCCGCCCCGTCTTGAAATATTATATATCATATGTGCAATATTTGATTCATTTCCTTCCTGTAGGACTGTAAATAACTAAAATTAGTAAATTAGATTTTTATTTTGTATATATCGATTTCTAACTCTATTTAATTTTTTTCCTAGTTTAAATCTCTTTAATGTCAGGATACCTTTTTACCCTCCTCTGGTGAGAAATGTGAATTTCCCCCATTGTGGGACAAATGAAGGTTTATCTTAACTTATTATCATTATTATTTTACTTTATCCAAAGCAACTTAAAAGTGTACCAACCTCATGTTTAGGCACAGGGTCAGATATGTGCATTATTGTCAATAATGTCACCACTGGACAAACGGCTCAGCCAATCAGATTTAACTGATGTACATTTATTTATATGTTTATATTATATAGAAGGAAAAATCAGAACTACCTTGCTTATAATCAGTCACACAGTAATCAGTCATTTTTCAAAATTTTATATTTATATTTTCATCCATCCATTATCTTCCACTTTATCCTATATTAGGGTCGTGGGGGGGTTCCCCAATGTCCATCCAGGGGAGAACGTTTCGGGCGCTGGGCAGATAGACCCAGGACAGGGCGCCAATCTATCCCTGAGCACACACTCACTCACACACACACACACACCCTATATGGGGTAATTTGGAGCATTCAGTTGACCTTGATCCATGTTTTTGGGGGAAACCCACGCAGACACGGGGAGAACATGGAAACTCCACCCAGATTGGGATTCGAGGCGGAAATCCCTAGCGCTGAGAGGCGAACATGCCAACCACTGAGCCACCGTGATATTTATATTTTATGTGAGTTATTTTACATCTGTGTTCAGCTCCACTGGGCTTCTGAACATCACCAAACATTTAAGAAGGTCAAATTTATTCCAGTGAAATCAACAGAACATGTAAATTAAGCACAACTGAAAATGTCTGAGGACTCCGTATAGGTTTCCGCTGAGAAATAGAAAGTGTCAGGGCTTATTACATTTCTGATGGTCATGATTTCACCCAATGATCTTTCCGCCGGCTCCATCCTACACCGTGTGCCCTCATTCCAAACCAGACCATGGTGCCTGGCCACACGCTAGGGGCGGAAGCATGGTGGTACTGGGACCGTGACCTTTCACCTCCAGTGCTCCTCTTTGGTGTACAGAGGGCTGTTGTTTTTTTCAAGCCTTTTTGATAAAGTGCAGTCCAGACCGTCCAATAATGGTAACCTTTCATCTTCCTCTACAAAAGACGACGCACTCCTGGAAGATATCTTCTGTGGGGAAACCATCGCAGTCCTCGATGGCATTTCAGGTAGTTGCTGGAGCCTTTTAATATCAGCCGTGTCAGCTGATGTGTCGCCTCTGTCCGTTTGAGGTTTGAATCTTATTAACCTGTTTTTTTCACACGGTGTGCTTAAAGAAGGTGTGAATAGAGCTCCTGGATGCATGCCTCCAGTGTTGATGTGCTCCGGTTTGGGAGTGCCAGACGACCTGGATGTCCTCTGGTGCCTATGAACAGATTCTTGTGTAACATGGCAATCAGTCCGGGCTCCATTTTGCTGACCCGTCCAGACGTAAGGCGATGGGAAAGTTCTGGCTCTAAAGGTGGTGGTGGTGCCTTTCCTGTTTTGTGCTGCAGCGGGACACAAACAAGGGTGGCTGCCAATCTGAGGCCTGTTATTTAAAAGGTCTTGTTCTTTAAAAGCCATGGGTTTCGCGATGGTTGAGGACTCCTTCTTTGGGCAGTATTGTTTTTTCACCGGATATTTGGGACAGCGGACACCGCGCATTCGGAGGTCAGGTCTGGACAATTTTGGGACTTTAAATTTTTCCTAATGAAAAAAAAACATAAGAAACTGTATTTAGGACCACTACAGTATATAAAGCTCTAAATTAACACGACATACACACGTCCGGGCTGATTTTTGGGATTTGAGACCGAGTTGAAATGATGTAACCCCTTCACTAATCAAATGCTGATGTAACTCACCTGTTGGTAGATCATATCAAAATTTCCAGTATCGGCTGTAGGGTCATGCTTCCTATCCAGAACAACTTTTATTGTGTCTCTCTGCACAGCTGCACAGAGTCTGGATTTTACAGATGTATTTCCACTTAGGGACGGTCTAGAATTGACCTCGATAAACCAGGGGTGCAGGTCCTCTCCCAGCACAAAGTCTGCCCCGTACAGCTCAAAGCTGTTGCTCGTTGACTCCAGGTGGTCCTGTGCCGTCAGCATAGCACGTATGATTGCTCGCTTCATCTCTGGAACCACCTTCACTTTCCACAGACCCCCCTTGCCCTGAGCTTGCAGATACTTTTCTAACTGGTGACAGCACCATATGCTGTCGTCGGGAATTTTCGGGTCAAGTTTGGAAGACGGTTTAAGGTGTTTGTGGAGTGAGTTGTTGCAGAGGTGCACCGATCTGGGTAAATAAGAAAAAAAGCAGAGAGTTGATCTATCTTAGCAGAACCATTTTAAAAAGGTTTTGCGTGTATGTGAGTCTTGTCCTACAACGGGTACCTGTCCAGCCTCTTGAGGGAGAAGGGCTGAGTGGAGAAGCGCACATAAGCCCTCTTGTAAAACCATATGGTGAGTGGGTTTAAGCAGGACACCAGGAACCACTGGCGCACGTCCACTTTGGTGCCATAGACCAAAAAGGTACGTTCTATATATTTCTGCACCACCTGGGTTTTTCCAAAAGTGGTCAGAAGCCGGTTGTTTGCCGCCTCCAGGATGTTTTCTAACTTTTTATGGCAGGTGATTCCTGAACAACAACAAAGCCATTGATTCAGATGTTCAAATCAATTCAACACACATCCAACCAGTAACAGGCACTCAGACTCACCCCTGCCTTGAGACATGGACTCAGGTTTAACTATCCACATGTTGTGTGTGCCATTGATGACCATCTGTGGATCGACACGCCATATCTTTTGCAGCAAGGCCTTGCATCTGTCCATATAGTGATCAATGTTTAAGATCTGATACCCTTCTCTAAGACACAGAGACGGATATGCTTTATAAAATATTCTTAATTATTTGCTGTACTATACATTTTAAGTGTCGCCTGATCTCACAGTTTGTACTTCATAGCTTCCCCTTTCAAACTGGTGTTTAAACTTTAATACAGAGTTTAGCATGTAATTTCAGCTGATTACACATCTTGAATATCATTCATCAATCCATTATCTTCCACTTTATCCTCTATTAGGGTTGCGGGGGGGGGTTCACCATGCCCATCCAGGGGAGAACGTCTTGGGCGCTGAGCAGATACACCCAGGACAGGGGGGCAATCTATCACTGGGCACACACTCACACACACATTCTATATGGGGCAATTTTGGAGAACTCAATTGACTAGATCCATGTTTTTGGACTGTGGGAGGAAACCAGAGAACCCGGAGGAAACCCACGCGGACACGGGGAGAACATGGAAACCACCCAGATGGGGATTTGAACCGGGAATCCCTAGCGCTGAGAGGAGAACGTGCTAAACACTAAGCCACTGTGCCGCCCATCATGAATATTCATTCATTCGTTCATTCATTATCTCCCGCTTTATCCTCTATTAGGGTCGCGGTGGGGTTCCCCATGCCCATCCAGGGGAGAACGTCTCGGGCGCTGGGCAGATACACCCAGGACAGGGCGCCAATCCATCGCTGGGCACACACTCACTCACACAGACACACTGTATATGGGGCAATTTTGGAGAACTCAATTGACTTGATCCATGTTTTTGGACTGTGGGAGGAAACCGGAGAACCCGGAGGAAACCCATGCGGACACGGGGAGAATATGCAAACTCCACCCAGATGGGGATTCAAACTGGGAATCCCTAGCGCTGAGAGGAGAACGTGCTAAACCACTAAGCCACCGTGCCGCCCATCATGAATATGTTTCTGTTAAATTATAGTAAGTACAGATTAGTAAGTTAACTCTTACTGGACCACCAGGTAGAAGTCATTTAGGAAGGTGGACCATTGAAGTTCTGAGAGGAAAGAGCTTGATTTCAAAGGAATGTCAATGTCTGAGTGCTCAATACTGTCCAGGTACTTCTGGCACGTCCGCAATGCTTTGAGGATGACTGATGACGGGACAGTCTTTAAGCCCTTTGTTAGATTCCTTGACTGATCTGCTTCAAAAAAAAAAAAAAAGAACCAAACTGATGATTAGTGAATAAACATCAAATCATTTGCAGTTATTTATTTTAGACTAAAGATTGGGAGCCTGTTTATTCACCCCTTATCTTAAGTTTGTAGATGCGGGACCTGTTCTGAAATCATTTGTCCCTCACCATGCGTCTTACCTGGTTTGGATTTATTCTGTTCCACTACATGCTGCAGAAGGCTGGAACAGGCTGTTCTTATGAAGTCGTCTTCGAACACAAAACCACAGAACGATTAGAATTAACATTCAAACGTGTTGTATCATAACTGGGATTAGAGCAGCACTGAAGGCATTGTACCGATGAAACCTTTCCTGTCGGCCGTATCCCCGAGCCAGTAGCATCGCGGATAGAAAGAGTCCACATCAGTATTATCGAACCAGTGCATGTTCCTCAGGCAATCGTTCAGTCCCTTCTGAAGTAATCCGATATCAACGGGAAAGCAAAATGAATTATATACAAACAAGGGATTAAAGTAAAAGACTCTCATTACTGTGAGACAAAAGAGCAAAACCTCACCTTGGTACTTAAACATGCAGACTGTCTGAAGTGATTACACATCTGATCGTCCTTCAGCTCGTTCAGTATACTCGAAGGGCCATTCCAATAAAATCTGGGCTTTTTAAGTATCACCATCGAGGACTGAGAAGGAATGAGTGAGAGATCATGATGCTGAAGACCAGACCCTGCTCACAGCCACATTTCTGAGTTTGAACATTTTATGAAATGCAGGTAAAAAGTTGCTGTCATCTTTTTTTTTAAGCACAAAATGGCGTAATTTAGGCGGCACGGTGGCTTAGTGGTTTTGCATGTTCTCCTCTCAGCGCTAGGGATTCCCGATTCGAATCCCCATCTGGGTGGAGTTTGCATGTTCTCCCCATTTTCACGTGGGTTTTCTCCAGGTTCTCTGGTTTCCTACCACAGTCCAAAAACATGGATCAAGTCAATTGAGTTCTCCAAATTGCCCCATATAGAGTGTGTCTGTGTGAGTGAGTGTGTGCCCAGCAATGGATTGGTGTCCTGTCCTAGGTGTATCTGCCCAGCGCCCGAAACGTTCTCCCCTGGATGGGCATGGGGAACCTCCCCCCCCCCCGCAACCCTAATATAGGATAAAGCGGAAGATAATGAATGAATGAAAAATGGGGTAATTTACACATGTACATAAACTGAACTTTTTATTTTGCCTCAGTAACCTGTGAAGTGGACGGCACGGTGGTTTAGTGGTTAGCACGTTCCATGTTCTCCCCGTGTCTGTGTGGGTTCCCTCCGGGTTCTCCGGTTTCCTCCCACAGTCCAAAAACATGGATCAAGTCAATTGAGTTCTCCAAATTGCCCCATATAGAGTGTGTCTGTGTGAGTGAGTGTGTGCCCAGCAATGGATTGGCGCTCTGTCCTGGGTGTATCTGCCCAGCGCCCGAAACGTTCTCCCCTGGATGGGCATGGAGAACCCCCCCGCGACCCTAATATAGGATAAAGCGGAAGATAATGAATGAATGAACTTTGTGAGCTCTGTTAAAGGGATCAGATCTATAACTTGTATTTTGGTCGGTTGAATAATGTTTCAAGTTTTTATCTGTTTACTTTAGAAACGGGGCTGTAGATACTTTATATATAAAACATGTATTTAACCTTTAAAGCTCTAAACATTGTGTATTCAACACACAAACACAAATAGGAAGACTCTGTCTCACCATGAGCTTATGGAGCTCCTCATAATGTCCGTAAACTCTTTTATCTACAAGGACACAGCACACAAACTCAGTGTTATTTCTATGAACAAGCCATCAATGTCGATCTCAGGAACTTCACTGTTCAAAATGTTTTACCCCTCTCCACATGTCCGATCGGAATCTGTTCAATCCACCCCCTCTGCCTTAAAGCTTCTCGTATTATTGGGTAGTTTCCATAGACAGTAAATATCTTGTTATCCTGCAGAAGAGAGCGAGTGAGTGAGTGAGGAGCTGCTTTCAGAAAATAGCCAAAAGGTAAATGTTTGTTGACTTTACCTTGATAGCCTCTTTCACATTACATGTGGCGATGTACTGCAGACGATGTTTGGCATCAGCATTCAGAACGGAACTTTTTTTCCCTGGTTATAAACCAACAGAACGAGAGGTGGGTTTTTTCAGAATGAGGCCACAACGTTACCGAGCCACCCGACCCTCTGAAGCAACCCAACATCACAACACTCAGTGACTTTTCCTTTAATCAGGCAGCTTTCACCAAATGATTCACAACTGTAGTCGTGTTTGTGGTGAGAAAATTCCTTGGTAGCAAATTTAGCAGAATGTGATATTGAACACATGGCGGCGTGGTGGCTTAGTGGTTTAGCATGTTCTCCTCTCAGCGCTAGGGATTCCCGATTCGAATCCCCATCTGGGTGGAGTTTCCATGTCCTCCCCGTGTCCGCGTGGGTTTCCTCCGGGTTCTCCGGTTTCCTCCCACAGTCCAAAAACATTGATCAAGTCAATTGAGTTCTCCAAATTGCCCCATATAGTGTGTGTGTGAGTGAGTGAGTGTGTGGCGTCCAGTGGGTGTATCTGCCCAGCGCCTGAAACGTTCTCCCCTGGATGGGCCCCCCCCCGCGACCCTAATATAGGATAAAGCGGGAGATAATGGATGAATGAATGATATTGAACACTAATCTCACCTTCAGAGAAGTTCCCATCTTTCATGTCCCGGGGCAGCAATGGCTGTAAACTCCCGACCTTCTTGTGCCGAGCAATTTTTAAAGTTTAAATGTAAACTATTTGATCAGCTGTTTACTGTTCACATCTTCTGAAAGAGAGACACGATACAACAGTCAATAACTTTGAGGCAATAAAGTGGAATGAGAGCAATAAAGGGGCTCGGTGGTTAGGCCGTTGGGCTATCAATCTGAAGGATGTGGGTTTAGATCTTTAAATCCGGGTTCACTGACATCACCAATGTGAGTCCTTAAGCAAGGCCCTAACCCTCCCTCATTGCTCCTGGGCTGCTGTATTAACCCTGTGTTCTGACCCCAACCAAGTTGGGATACTTGTAAGTCACTTTGTATAAAAACGTCCGCTAAATTACCAAATGTAAAATGGAACTAATAATTAAAATGACAAATATATGAACCAAATAAAGATCTCATATAAAGAAAAATATTGTGGTCTTACTCACAAAGAAAAGACGTTATTTTATATTTGACTTTTCATAAACACTTCAATATTTTTAAAATGTTTAAAATAGGCTTGTTGCAGGACAGACACATGAACAAACCCATTTCAACCTAGAAAGATAATATTATATCTGTATCTGAGTTCTAAAGGTTGTAAGTTCATTAGAATTATTTACATATAAAGCTTCATTTCTGTTTTTTTATAATAAATGTCGGTTTACTACTGAAATACTGAACCCTGAGCAGTGTTTTCAGAATGAGCAAGAAAATTCCCCAAATTTGAAATTGTGCTTCTGAAACGTTAGGCCTTTTCAACAGCAGTTGTTGTAAGTTTTATAAAAATTCATTGAATCTCAATGAAATCTGAATGAATCTCAAACCTGTTAAAAGAAACATGACTAGAGCGAGAATGAATTCAGCGCATGACAAAGCACAAGAAACCTGTGCGAGAAGTCGCCTCGCGTTCTAGAACATTCATATCTAAAATGTTGCTATGGGGTTGTTGGGGGGGTATGTTGTCCTGTGTGTGTGTAATGTTAGGATTGAACAGCTCGTCATTGTGAGATAGAAAACAGGTAATAAATGAAATCTTGAAAGTTAAAACCAAGTGCAAGTAAAAACTACTGTTGCTTGTTTTTTAAATA
Organism: Corydoras sp. C115; assembly: GCA_019802505.1. Classification (NCBI taxonomy): domain Eukaryota; kingdom Metazoa; phylum Chordata; class Actinopteri; order Siluriformes; family Callichthyidae; genus Corydoras; species Corydoras sp. C115. The sequence continues at coordinate 80,931 of JAFMOC010000541.1, read as the reverse complement.
CAACATTAAAAAAATTCTCGAAAAAAAAGCTCAAAAAAAGTAAAAAAAAACTAAACAAAAAAAAAAGTTAGTACAGAATACAACACAAGTCAAGTTCAAGTTCAACACCTCACATCCTGTCTCACATGACTTACAAGAGTGTCCATCCCTAATGAAGATCCTGATTACAACATTACCTACCAGCAGCCTTCTACAAAGGAATGAAGTTACCCGTTTTCTCACAGAGATGATAGCTGGCAGCAATTACGGTTCTGATGTGGTTGATACATGGGGCCGTGTGACGCTGCTGCCATCTAGTTTTCATACTGTCCCATTACAATGAGGTTTTTTTTGTTTTTTTTGCTGAAAAATAAGAGAATTTAGACCCAAAAATATCCTCATGGGATTTAAACCAGCTGACAGAACATGTTCCTGAAAGAGGACAAAGTACAAAGTAAACAGAGAAGTGTGCTTCAAGGGGAACTTTATTTTGTGCGAGTTGAGCCACATGGTCTAAACTTGGTCTTACAATAAATTAATGGTAACATTATTAATCATGATTAATTGCAAAAATCATGCCTAGCTGAGAGCACGACCTGCATGCTGTTTATAATAATTTACATTTATTTGTGTGAGTCCATTAAAAATATAAATCCCTGGACTTTTTTTTACTCCAAAAAGTTATTTACATTCCATTCTGACTTTCCATTGGATGCCATGTGGGCTGGAGGCGGGGAAAGTCCAGGTCTGCCATAAAGGCAACCCGAGGAGACAGTAGTCATCAGTTCAGATTAAAATGAGTTCTTTTTTTTACTGAAAACCAGTGGAAATAAAACTGTTACAGTGGGGTAATGATACCCAACCCTAATGCAAGTGACATCACCACCACCACCACCACCACCATCCATCATCATCATCAGCACATGTTCCTCTGAAAATGTGTGAAGATTGTAAGTCACTGTAATTACAAATGTAAAGCCAAAAATTCACAACCCTCTTTAAAGGAAGCACACTTCACCCTTAAATCAGTACCCCACCCCACCCCACCCGACCCGACCTGCTGAGAGCTTCACAGATCCGTGTGACTGTGCAGGTCGATGCGTGTCAGCGGTTCTGGGTGGTTCCGATCGAGCCAGGCCTGTAACAGCTGCAGGTTCTTTTCCATCCAGCGAATGTTCTCCTCCACGTTCTCAAGCGCCTGCTGAATGCACCGCAGTTCGGCGCCCGTCTCAGCCCTCAGCGAGCCGAAGAAGCCGCGGATCTGATGGAGCGAAGAGGCGACGTCAACAGGTCTGAGGAACATCTGAAACTGACCGGTGCCGCGTGGACGAGGCTCTGATACTCACCTCCTCCATCCTCTCTCTGGTGGAGTACTGACCGGTCACGCCCGTCACCATGTGCGCTATGGAGTGTGAGCCGAGGTCGAATCTGAAACGAGACCCGAGCAGATGATGAAGGTTGTTTTTAGAACTTAAAGGTGCGATGCGTGAGCGTGCGGGTTCAAGGTGAAGTGCTTTGTGTGTGAAACAATCTGATCGTCTGTTTTAATGAAATCTCGTTCAGATTTATTTAAGCAACTCTGAAACAACGTCAGGTTTCTTTAATTCAGTGACATCAGAAATAAGAGGAAGGGGACATTAGTGTCCTACACTGTTGATGCTGCCCGGCCGCTCAAGGACGATGAGTCTGAGTCTTAAATGTGCAGCACTTTGGTCAACGCAAGGTGTGTTTAGAGTGCTCTATAAATAAAAGTTACTTACCTTCTTACCTTACCTTATTACTTTACCCATCTTACCTTACCCATCTTACTTACCTTACCTTCTTACCTTACCCATCTTACCTTACCCATCTTACTTACCTTACCTTCTTACCTTACCCATCTTACCTTACCCATCTTACTTACCTTACCTTCTTACCTTACCCATCTTACCTTACCTTCTTACCTTACCCATCTTACTTACCTTACCTTCTTACCTTACCCATCTTACTTACCTTACCTTCTTACCTTACCTTCTTACCTTACCCATCTTACTTACCTTACCTTCTTACCTTACCCATCTTACTTACCTTAACTTCTTACCTTACCTTACCCATCTTACTTACCTGACCTTCTTACCTTACATTCTTACCTTACCCATCTTACTTACCTTACCTTCTTACCTTACCCATCTTACCTTACCTTATTACTTTACCCATCTTACTTACCTTACCTTACTTACTTACCTTACCACCTTACCCATCTTACTTACCTTACTTACTTACCTTACCACCTTACCCATCTTACTTACCTTACCTTCCCTACCTTACCACCTTACCTTACTTAATTACCTTACCCATCTTACTTACCTTACCTTACATTCTTACCTTACCTTACTTAATTACCTTACCCATCTTACTTACCTTACCTTCTTACCTTACCTTATCCATCTTACTTACCTTCTTACCTTACCTTCTTACCTTACCTTACCTTATCCATCTTACTTACCTTACCTTATCCATCTTACTTACCTTACCTTCTTACCTTACCTTCTTAATTACTTTACCCATCTTACCTTACCTTAACTACCTACCTACCTACGGTTTCTTCCTTAAGATAACACCACAACAGGGAGTTTTTTCTTGCCACTGTTGCTTCGTCTTGCTCTTTAGGGGTTTTAAAGTCTTATAAAACTGAAAGGTTGCTTTGTGAAGACGTTCTATAATAAAAAGGCGCTCTATAAATAAACGACTTGAACAAAAGCATCCCTCACTTCTTCACCAGCGAGTGCCAGTTGCTTCTCAGGAAGTCCCACGCGTGTTGGTAACCTTTGGGGTTGCGACTGATGGACACCACGACGTAGGGCAGGTCCTGCGTCTTCATCACGGACCCCTCCAGACTCTGCTCCATCATCCTGCAGATCACAGGAAATGCTTTAAAAGGTGGATTTAAAGGTAAAGTAGTGCCAAAGTTTGACATCACGCGAGGTGATCAGGCAAAATCATGATGTTGGAAACTAAACACAGTGAGGGTTAGGGTCCTGCTTAAGGGCCCACGCTGGCCCTCGTTCCTCACCCCTCACCCGTTTCATGTTCAGACTCTGATCTGATTATTCATACGCACCCGTTTTAAAATACTTACCATTTCAGTTTGTGAGCGAGAGGCGTGATGGTCAGGGCCGATTTAATGCGACTCTTGACGGAGGTGTAGATGGATTCGCGGTACTTCTCAAACAGGAAGTCCCACCCGTCTGCCGTGCGAGCACCGGCCGCGAACACCGCCATGCTCACGTCGTTCGGAAGACTGCGGCGAAAGACGAGACGGTCACAACAAACACTCGCTCTTAAAGCACGAGGACAAAGTTTAAAATGTCTTCATTCTGAGAACAGGGCTGAGGTTTAAAGGTGCAGTGTGTGAGATGTTAAAGGACCTTTTAGTAAAAATGGAATACAAGATTAGTGACCCTGGATTTTTTTAAATCACTGTAAAAAAAAAAATTATTATCTTACAATAAAACTTTTATCTCTAATTAAAGTGGGTCGGCTTCTTCGGCCATGTTGGTAAGGTAACTGTGCAGACATTTAAGAGAAAAGAAGTGCGTCACGTCTGAGGAAAGAGGTGGACTGATCATTCACTTTAATAAAGGTGAGTTCTGACCTCATGCTGCCGCCCGACGCCTTCCACTCATCGAACAGCCGTTTGGCGGTGGTGACGGTGGGGGGGTGACCCCGCACGCATGCAAACAGAAGCAGGTAACTGCGCAGCATCCTCTCCGACACCGACCCATCATCGGTCCACGACTGCCGATCGATCAGTTTGTGAAACAAGTGAACGATGTAACTCTGCAAAAGAGATGGCTGATTAATTACATACCTTCATTATGACGTTAGATCGTTAGCTTTATTACGTACATATCAAGTTCAAGTTAAAGTTATTTATTTCTATAGCGCTTTTTACAACAGTACATTGTCACAAAGCAGCTTTACAGAATGAAAAGCCTTTAAACCCCCAAAGAGCAAGCCGAAGCGACAGTGGCAAGAAAAAACTCCCTTTTCTGTTGTAAACACATATCCCTGTGTTTACCCTCAGTGTCGGTGTGTGTCAGTGTCTGCTGCGGGAGTTCGTATCAAACACATCCACCACCACCGGGCTTTGGGGTTGACATTTTAACGAGTGTAACATTCAGAATGACTGATCTAACAATTATAATTAATTTATCTCATCACCATGAACACATTTTAACTAACTTCAATTAGTGGCACACATGCCGTCATTTTAAACAGAGTGGTGGTGTGGGGGGTGTGGGGGGTGGATCAGTGGTGGGTCTCCTGCAGTCCTCAGCATTTTTTCATTTAATTAAAATTAAGACTTAATTTAAATAAATCAGACAAAAGCAAACTCACAGCAGGGAACCCAAACATTCAGACAGTCCGTCATTATCATCATGATCCTCATCATCAGCCATACTCAACTAAGGAACCGACCTTCATCTGGTTCTCCAGCACCTCCATGTCGCTCCTTTTCTCCATCAGCTTGTAAAGTGGGACGAGTTCGCCGAAGCCCTGAGTGACGGGCATGATCTCGGTCTCCTGACTCAGATACAGAGACAGATCCAGAGCCGTGTTGAGCGGCAGCTTCCCGACGCTGCGAGTACAGGCATCACACCCCAAACACGGAGGACGAAGAGGGACGAGAAGATCGACAACATCACTGAGTTATAGACATGTAGGTGAATTCATTCATTCATTATCTTCTGCTTTATCCTCTATTAGGGTCGCGGTGGGGTTCCCCATGCCCATCCAGGGGAGAACGTTTCGGGCGCTGGGCAGTTACACCCAGGACAGGACGCCAATCCATCGCTGGGCACACACTCACTCACACAGACACACTCTATATGGGGCAATTTGGAGAACTCAATTAACTTGATCCATGTTTTTGGACTGTGGGAGGAAACCGACGCAGACAGGGGGAGAACATGGAAACTCCACCCAGATGGGGATTCGAACCGGGAATCCCTAGTGCTGAGAGGAGAACGTGCTAAACCACTAAGCCACCGTGCCGCCATGTAGGTGAATGATTCTGATAATTAATAACATAAACTGGGCGGCACGGTGGTTTAGTGGTTGGCATGTTCTCCTCTCAGCACTAGGGATTCCCGGTTCGAATCCCCATCTGGGTGGAGTTTCCATGTTCTCTCCGTGTCCGCGTGGGTTTCCTCCCATAGTCCAAAAACATGGATCAAGTCAATAGAGTTCTCCAAATTGCCCCATATAGTAGAGTGGGTATGAGTGCGTGTCTGTGTGAGTGTGTGCCCAGCGATAGATTGATGTATCTGCCCAGCGCCCGAAATGTTCTCCCCTGGATGGGCATGGGGAACCCCCCTGCGACCCTAATATAGGATAAAGCGGAAGATAATGGATGGATGGATAACATAAACTGTAGGTTTGCTGGTAACGGAGGCCATGTTTCTGTGCGGTTAGAGGAGAACGTAATGTACAAAGACACATTAAAGTGTAAGGTGAGGAGCAGGGACAGGGGACCGTAAGGGAGGAAAATAATTAAGACAGAATAAAGGGTTTAGTAAGAAAAAGAAAACAATATATAAATATAACAAGATTCCATTCTCTCTCTCTCTCTGTCTCTCTCTCTCTCTCTGTCTCTCTGTCCGTCTGTCTGTCTCTCTGTCTCACCTGACGAGTTGGAAGACGTTGTTGATGAGGCTGGCGCGGTCGTTGCTGCTTAAGGCCGTGTGGTTGTGTTGGAGCAGCGTGATGAGGCGGTCCCAGCCTGAGCCTTCGTAATGTACGATGTAGTATCCACTCATATCCACGTTAAACTTGATCCAGTCCACCTCCTCCGGCAGGTACAGCACATCTGAACATAACATCAATAACACTCTGAGGTAAATTACAACATCTGAAAGATTATTGATGGTTTTAAATTAGATGGAGGAACGGCTGCACCACTGAACCCACAGAAAACAGCGGCGGTAACTAAAACACTCCCAGTGTGAGAGCTGCACTCCTCTGTGTTTAGGTTCTAAATAGTGGCTCCAGCAGGACGGGACCCACACACACACACACACACACACACACACACGTCTGATGGGTAGGAGGACGAACCGAGGAAGGTTTAAGACTTAAGAGTTCTCAAAAGAGGGCGGCACGGTGGTTTAGTGATTTAGCACGTTCTCCTCTCAGCGCTAGGGATTCCCGGTTCGAATCCCCATCTGGGTGTAGTTTCCATGTTCTCCCCGTGTCCGCGTGGGTATCCTCCGGGTTCTCCGGTTTCCTCCCATAGTCCAAAAACATGGATCAAGTCAATTGAGTTCTCCAAATTGCCCCATGTAGAGTGTGTGTGTGTGCGTGAGTGTGTGCCCAGCGATAGATTGCCCCCCTGTCCTGGGTGTATCTGCCCAGCGCCCGAAACGTTCTCCCCTGGATGGGCATGGGGAACCCCCCCCCACGACCCTAATATAGGATAAAGGGGAAGATAATGAATGAATGAACGAATGAGTTCTGAAAAGCTCCTGTGTAAAACAGCGACCTCTAGTGGCTTTTTTACAGTTATCTGCACTGAGGGACTGTTAAGTGCAAACATCAGAGTGCAGCTCCTCCCATCATGCAGTACGGGGTGGGTGTTGTGCTCTCTGGACGTTGGATGATGACGATGATGATGATGATGATGATGATGATGATGATGATGATGAGGAGGAGGAGCAGTAGCAGCGCTGTATTTTAATAAGTATTTTAATAATTTTATAAGTGAAGTAAATGCTGGGATATGGCGCCGGGGCTAATTGTGGGGATGGTGAGAATAAAAAACATGACTTTTTTTTTTTTTTATATATATAATAATAATAATAAAAAATAAATAAAAAATATATAAAAAAAAAAAAAAAAAAACATGACTTTTAATAAAGGTAGGGGTAGAATGGAACATCAAACTGTTTGTGGGAGGGATTTAAATATATTAATATAGATTAAACATAGATCTCGAGATGAGTGAGGAAGGTGATGAGAAACGATTACAGAGCAAAACGCACGAAGAGCTGAGACGGAAACTGAGATTCAAAGCTAAATTCAGAACCTACCGCTCCTGGTTTTCAGGAGGAAGCGCTGCACTGCGGGGGAGCGGCTGGTGACGAAGGTCAGGGGAACCTGCCAAAGAAACCTGAGGCCCAAACAGGATTTAACATCCAATCAAAGGAAAGTCAATGAAAGCCTGTTGATGTTGGCGCGTATTAAAGTCTGACGTTCGGCGTTACCCTGAAGATTTGGACGGGTCCTCTCCCTTCAGAAACCTCTCCTGACTCAGACGCACCTCGCGACCTCTGACCTCCACTGTGATCAAAGGGAAGCCCTCCTGCAGGGTCCAGGTCTCCATCATGGCGCGAACGTCCAGCTCGTCCTCAGAGTGGCGCCGCTGTGGAACAGAGAGCGTGAGTGGCGTGGGAACCCTGTGCGTGGTTCCGAGGTACGATGTGAACGAAGCGTGGCGTGCTCACGGGCGACAGGCTCATCCAGAGGTGCGAGTTCTCCGTGTTCTGGTAGCTGTACCGTTTCAGGTACTCAACGATGCCCGTCTTGAAGCGCTCGGGCGTCAGGAACTCCCTCAGCATGTGCAGGATACACGCACCCTGAACGGAACATCAGAACCCTACATCACCGGACTCTTTACATTTACATTTAGTCATTCAGCAGACGCTTTTATCCAAAGAGACTTAAAAATGAGAACACCACAGTCAGAAGTTATGAAGAAAACCAACTACCGTATTTTCCGGACTAGGAGGCGCACCTAAAAGCCTAAAATTTTCCCAGAAATCGGACGTGCGCCTTATAATCCGGTGCGCTTTATACGTGTACTGAGTTCCAAAATCTATAAAAGTATTGTTGTGCGAGCGGGTGGTTTTTTCCCCCACATCGCCGCCCTGCTGGTCTGTGACTCCATGCGCGCTCATCTCACAGAAAAGCAGAGTGAAGAAAATTAATTCGGTCATTCCAGGAGGATTAAATAAAGAACTCCGACCGCTGGACATTGGCGTAAACGGGGCGTTTAAAGCAAAGTTGCGGGCGTGGTTTTTAATTCAGACACAGAAGACGAGGACTTTGATGGATTTGTGGGAGAAGAGAGATTAAAATAATGTTTGTTTTGTCAAGTAGTAGAATAAACTTCAATTATAAATCAGCGTTTTGCATCCTTTACTTTTCTTGTAAATCGTATGTTTTAGTGAGTGCCTTATAATATATTATTATAATACGCTGCCGTACAGAATAAGTACCGTACAGAAATAGAGTCCCTAATTCAGACTGCGTCTTATAGTACGGTGCGCCTTATACGTGGCTCAAATAGAGAAATAGAGTCTGTAATTCAGACTGCGCCTTATAGTACCTTATAGCCTTATAGGTCCGGAAAATACGGTATACTGTAAATTCATCAAACCTGATTGTTATTTGGTGCTGCGCCCCCACCCTTACTTTAATTTTTTATTTTTTTTTATTTTTTACAACAGGTATTTGTTAAAGAGATGCGTCTTCAGTAGTTTCTTAAAAGTTTCTTCTTTATTAAGATACACCTCATGGTTACACACTTTCGATTTATAATGCAGATGGAGTTTGTAGTTCTACAATTAAATTCTGTAGTCCATCTGGTTCTCGACATACTCTGTTAGTTCCCTTTACTCTGTTCTCTGATGATCAGGAACCCCCCATAGATCAGGTATTATTAGGGTGGTGGACTGTTCTCAGTACTGCAGGGGTGTGTGGGGGTGTGTGTTGCACTGGTTTGAGTGGAACAGATAGTTGTGTTCCACTCGAGTGTAGTGGTGATGGAACTCGAACTGAGGACTGACACGGTATGTAAAGCAGATTTGTGTAATAAAAAAAATAATTGTGAATATATATATATATTTTTTTATTTTATTTATTTATTTTTTTAAAATAAATAATAAACTGTCCCCAGTGCTGAATTTTAAATACTGGTACATAATATTAAATTTGGTCAAAACTATACAAGATAAACAAGCTGCATTTATCCTTCGTACCTTGTCATAGGACACATCGTCGAACATTTCCTGTATCTGTGCCGGGTTCTCCACCGGCGTGGACACGGGGTGCGAGGAGCTCAAACAGTCCACCTCCATCGCCTCGAAGCATTTGTCCAGGAAGCTGTCCTCCTGAAAGGACCAGAGAGAATTTTTTAATTATTAAACTAACCAATTTAACTGACTAACTTGTAAAAATAACTAATAAAAAAATCACTTTATCAGATTAATATGTGAACTGCAGTATGAGGTCAAAAGTATGTGAACACCTGCTGAGTTGAATATGCTGTATAATATTCATTCATTCATTCATTATCTCCCGCTTTATCCTCTATTAGGGTCGCGGGGGGGTTCCCCATGCCCATCCAGGGGAGAACGTCTCGGGCGCTGGGCAGATACACCCAGGACAGGGCGCCAATCCATCGCTGGGCACACACTCACTCACACAGACACACACTCTATATGGGGCAATTTTTTGAGAATTCAATTGACTTGATCCATGTTTTTGGACTGTGGGAGGAAACCGGAGAACCCGGAGGAAACCCACGCAGACACGGGGAGAACATGGAAACATGGAAACTCCACCCAGATGGGGATTCCAACCGGGAATCCCTAGCGCTGAGAGGAGAACATGCCAACCACTAAGCCACCGTGCCGCCCTGCTGTATAATATATATAATAAAAAGGTTGGTGCTCTCTTTCAGTACTGCATCTATGACATTTACATTTACGTTAAATTTACATTTACATTTAGTCATTCAGCAGACGCTTTTATCCAAAGCGACTTACAAATGAGAACATTAGAAGTCAGAAGTTATGGAGAAAACCAACTATACTGTAAATTCATCAAACCTGATTATTATTCGATGCTGCGGCCCCTCCCCCCTTTTTTTTTATTTTTTATTTGTTAAAGAGATGCGTCTTCAGTAGTTTCTTAAAACTGTTTAGTGATTCTGCCTTACGGACAGAGTTGGGAAGAACGTTCCACCATTCTGCAGTGGTGAACACCACAGAGTGAGAATCAGCTACTCGGTGAGGTAGAACCACCAGGGGGCGATCATCACTGGAGCAAAGTGAACGAGTCGGAGTGAATTTTGAAAAGATAGAGTGACATGATAGTATGACATCATACACAACGGTCTGTCTCATTGGCTGGTATGCGTATGTGTGTGTGTGTGTGTGTGTGTGTGTGTGTGTGTGTGTGTGTGTGTGTGTGTGTGAATAATGAAGCATCTCACCACTTGCAGCTCAGGGTTGGTGATGTTGACCGACACGAACTCCATGAATTTAGCGAAGCCCTCGTTCAGCCAGAGGTCGTTCCACCACTGCATCGTCACCAGATTACCGAACCACTGAGGAGAACAAAGGTTTTTTTTTTTTGTGTATGAACGCCGAGCCGGACGCTGAGCCGTGGATCAGGACGCGTGACGTGCGGATCGAACCTGATGCGCCAGCTCATGCGCGATGATCATGGTGATTCCCAGCTTGTCGGAGGCGGAGGACTTGTGGGGGTCGAAGAGCAGACTCGACTCCCTGTACGTGGTCAGGCCCCAGTTCTCCATAGCTCCCGACTGGAAGTCCGGAATGGCCGCCAGATCTTCAGGAAGGGACGGATGGAGACATGAAGGTGGTCCGTAACAAGTGAACCACCTGAGAACTTTATCAATGGCGGTGCGGTTTACGCGAGTCAGCATGCGTCACCTTGTTTGGGGAGGGGGTAGGGAATGTCGAAGTAATCGTCATAGAAATCCAGGAGCCTCACGGCCGCATTCAGAGCGAATTCAGCCTGCTTGATCTTCTCTGGAACCGTGTACACGGAGATCTGAACAGCAGGAGATAACAGTTTACTACAAATCAGTTTACTGTCCTGTGGAAATGTTTGGGGATCAGTCAATAAATGAGGTCTAACAGTCCATCCATCCATTATCTTCAGCTTTATCGTCTATTAGGGTCGCAGTGGGGTTCCCCATGCCCATACACCTAGGACAGGGCGCCAATCCATCGCTGGGCACACACTCACTCACACAGACACACTCTATATGGGGCAATTTGGAGAACTCAATTGACTTGATCCATGTTTTTGGACTGTGGGAGGAAACCCGGAGGAAACCCACGCGGACACAGGAGAACATGGAAACTCCACCCAGATGGGGATTCGAACCGGGAATCCCTAGCGCTGAGAGGAGAACGTGCTAAACCACTAAGCCACCGTGCCGCCCTTGGTCTAATTGTGTTTATTAATTAGTTTAATGTCTGAACAGCATCGACGGTGATTTCTTAACAAGTAAAAGAACACGGGGGCTTAGCCAGGTTTGAAACCCCATCTTGGTTGAAGTTTCCAAGTTCTCCCCGTGTCCACGTGGGTTTCCTCTGGGTTCTCCAGTTTCCTCCCACAGTCCAAAAACATGGATCGAGTCAATTGAGTTCTACAAATTGCTCCATATAGAGTGTGTCTGTGTGAGTGAGTGTGTGCCCAGCGATGGATTGGCGCCCTGTCCTGGGTGTATCTGCCCTGCGCCCGAGACGTTCTCCCCTGGATGGGCATGGGGAACCCCCCCCAGCGACCCTAATAGAGGATAAAGTGGAAGATAATGGATGGATAAAAGAACACGGGACAGACAGACCGACAGTGTGATACCCCCCTGCAGTAACTCCACTCAGACACCGGGAGGACTCAAACCCGGGACCGGCATGTGGTGAAGCTGAAACTCTACACACTGATAACCAAATACTAATTGCTCACTTTTTGATTAAACCAAAGATTTAAAAATTTACAGATAAAACCAAGCTGAAACTCTGTTGATGTCTGTTTTTACTTTAAACTAAAATTAAGTTAAATTATTAAGTTAAATCCATAAAAATAGCCGGTGTGAATCGGTACCTCGACCCCATGCTGAGTGTGCCTGCTGACAGAGCGGAAGTCGCAGACGATGAAGGCCACCAGATAGGTGCTCATCCTCACGGTCACGTCGAACTGATCCTCAAACAGACCACCGGGAAGGACGAGCGTCTTCAGCTGGAAAATAAACCAACAAACGAAGTCATTAGGTTTAAAATCCAGAGACGTCCAGCGTCCCGTCGGCTCTGAGGCGGGCGGAACCGTGGGACGGGGGCACCTCGAATCGCAGACATTGGGGGCGTGCAGACCCCGGGCGTTACCTTGGGCATGTTGGAGATGGAGATGTGTCGGCTCTCGCGGCGAATCCGAATGGAGAAGTTGGCTTTGAAGGCGGGTTCGTCGAAACACGGGAAGGCGGAGCGAGCGCTGGTGGGTTCGAACTGCGTGGAGGCCAGAACCCTTCAACATGAGCAGCAACGGAACGCGGTTAGAACAGTGTTTCAGTAACAGAACGAGGTGGTCGCATCGCTTTGGGCTTTTCCCCTTTAATTATGAATAAAATATAAATATAAAAAAAATTATTATGAATAAAGGTGGATTTGTGGTTTAGCATGTTCTCCACTCAGCACTAGGGATTCCCGGTTCGAATCCCCATCTGGGTGGAGTTTCCATGTTCTCCCCGTGTCCGCTTGGGTTTCCTCCGGGTTCTCCGGTTTCCTCCCACAGGCCAAAAACATGGATCAAGTCAATTGAGTTCTCCAAATTGCCCCATATAGAGTGTGTCTGTGTGAGTGAGTGTGTGTCCAGCGATGGATTGGCGTCCTGTCCTGGGTGTATCTGCCCAGCGCCCGAAACGTTCTCCCCTGGATGGGCATGGGGAACCCCCCCGCGACCCTAATAGAGGATAAAGCAGAGGATAATGGATGAAGGAAAGGATTATGAATAGAATAATGGAATAATTGTCCATGTTCTCAGTTCCACTTCCTGTAAAGATGGACTTTGTAGTTCTACAGTTCCATTCTGTAGTCCATCAGTTTGTGTTCCATACTGTGTTCTCTGTTCTAATGCTCAGAACCCCAACAGTACCCCCACAGAGCAGGGATTATTGGGTAGGTGCATTAGTCCTATCCCAGCAGTGTGACTGAGGCACTGGGGCACTAGAACCCCCCCCCCCCACCTCCCGCATGAGTGTCACTGCAGAACTGACACTAAACAATCCACCACCCAAATGAGACCTGTTCTGTGATGTTACTGACCAACAGAGAACCAACAGGGGACTGACAACAACAAAGAACACAGATGGACTACAGTCTAAGCGGCATGGTGGCTTAGTGGTTTAGCACGTTCTCCTCTCAGCACTGGGGATTCCCGGTTGGATTCCCCATTTGGGTGGAGTTTCCATGTCCTCCCCGTGTCCGCGTGGGTTTCCTCTGGGTTCTCCGGTTTCCTCCCACAGTCCAAAAACATGGATCAAGTCAATTGAGTTCTCCAAATTGCCCCATATAGAGTGTGTCTGTGTGAGTGAGTGTGTGCCCAGCGATAGATTGACGTCCTCTCCTGGGTGTATCTGCCCAGCGCCCGAGACGTTCTCCCCTGGATGGGCATGGGGAACCCCCCCCCCCCCGCGACCCCAATAGAGGATAAAAGTGGAAGATAATGGATGGATGGATGGACTACAGTCTGTAATTATAAAACTACAAAGTCCATCTGTATGGTAAGTGGAGGACAATGGAGCAAAAAGGGGACGTGTCCAAACTTTGGACATGACCTGTAAAGATCTCATTGGTTCCTACAACGCTCCACGTGATGTGTGATGGTTCCTCACCGTTCCTCTCCACCCTGTGTGCGGTATGTGCTTTTATAAAACCCGTGGAAGCTCTCGGACAGTTTGGCAGAAAACTCCAGCTGGACGACGTACACCCCACCCCTCCTCAGGACCAGGTGATCGCTCACGAGCGCCACCTGCTGATAGGCGGGGTTCTCCAGCACCCGCAGAGCCTGAGTCCGGCCCTCGGCCAGGTCCGCCACGGCCGCTTTGGAGACGTTGAGGTCCTTGCTGTGCAGTACGATGGTGTGAGTGTCCTGGAGAACATCCAGCCGGATCTTCACGCTGCCGCTGAAGTCCAGGCTGGTGAGGTTGGGGTGGATGAGGAGGCTGTAGTGGAAGGGCGACACGGTGTGGGGCAATCTCATCCTGTTCCAGGGGAACACCTGACCGTTGGTGGCGGTCGGGAACGCCGACTCGGGCCCTTCGGCCGTGTGGGTCGTAGCCGTCCATGATGGAGAAAGGATGGAGAGACCCAGGAGCAGAGCCAGCAGCATGGTGCACCAGACCTGCACCGAACAGGAAGAGGAAATGAGTCATTAACCTTTCATTCATTCATTATCTCCCACTTTATCCTCTATTAGGGTCGGGGGGGGGGGTTCCTCATGCCCATCCAGGGGAGAACGTTTCGGGCGCTGGGCAGATAGACCCAGGACAGGGCGCCAATCCATCGCTGGACACACACTCACTCACACACACACACTCTATATGGGGCAATTTGGAGAATTCAATTGACTTGATCCATGTTTTTGGACTGTGGGAGGAAACCGGAGAACCCGGAGGAAACTCACGCGGACACGGGGAGAACATGGAAACTCCATGGGGATTCGAACCGGGAATCCCCAGCATTGATTGGCACTACGCCATCATGCCATCCCGTATGTCTTCATTCATTCATTACCTTTCAAGTCATCATATATTAGGGTCACGGCGGGGGGGGGGGGGGGGGTTTCCCCATGTCCATCCAGGGGAGAACGTTTCAGGCACTGGGCAGACACACCCAGGACAGGACACCAATCTATCACTGGGCACACACTCACTCACACAGACACACTCTATATGGGCCAATTTGGAGAACTCAATTGACCTTAATCCATGTTTTTGGACTGTGGGAGGAAACCGGAGAACCCGGAGGAAACCCACGCCAACACGGGGAGAACATGGAAACTCCATGGGGATTCGAACCTGGATCCCCAGCATTGATTGGCACTACGCCATCATGCCATCCCGTATGTCTTCATTCATTCATTACCTTTCAATTCATCATATATTAGGGTCACGCCGGGGGGGTTCCCCATGTCCTCCCTGTGTCCACGTGGGTTTCCTCCGGGTTCTCCGGTTTCCTCCCACAGTCCAAAAACATGGATCAAGTCAATTTATTCATTATTCATTATCTCCCACTTTATCCTCTATTATGGTTGCGGGGGGGTTCCCCATGCCCATCCAGGGGAGAACGTCTCAGGCGCTGGGCAGATAGACCCAGGACAGGACGCCAATCCATCGCTGGGCACACACTCACTCACACACACACTCTATATGGGGCAATTTTGAGAACTCAATTGACTTGATCCATGTTTTTTGGACTGTGGGAGGAAACCGGAGAACCCGGAGGGAACCCACGCGGACACGGGGAGAACATGGAAACTCCACCCAGATGGGGATTCGAAGCGGGAATTACATAAATTACAGTTTGAACTTTAATCTCACCTCCGGTTCAGATGTTTCGCTGAAAAACGAGTCCAGAGACCGAAAGTAAAAGTAAAAGAACAAAGAACAGAGTGCATGACGGGAAACGCGCGAGGCTTCAACCCGACGACCGACGACCGTTTAACAGAGCCGCCATCACACACTTCAAAATAAAAGTCTGCATCTATCCGTTTCACCTCCATCCGTCCGTCCAGTGCTTTAGCATGTTCTCCTCTCAGCGCTAGGGATTCCCGGTTCGAATCCCCATCTGGGTGGTTTCCATGTTCTTTCTGTGTCCGTGTGGGTTTCCTCCGGGTTCTCCGGTTTCCTCCCACAGTCCAAAAACATGGATCAAGTCAATTGAGTTCTCCAAATTGCCCCATATAGAGAGTGTCTGTGTGAGTGAGTGTGTGCCCAGCGATAGATTGGTGTCCTGTCCTGGGTCTATCCGCCCAGCGCCCGAAACATTCTCCCCTGGATGGGCATGGGGAACCCCCCCCCCACCTCCATCCATCCATTATCTTCCGCTTAATCCTTTACTAGGGGTTCCCCATGCCCATCCAGGAGAGAACTTTTCGGGCACTGGACAGATACACACACTCCATATGGGGCAATTTGGAGCATTAAATTTACCCTGATCCATGTTTTTTGACTGGAGGAAACCCACATGGACAGGGGGAGAACATGCAAAACTTCACCCAGATTGGGATTCGAACCAGGAATCGCTAACCCTCACAAGAAAAATAAAATCACAGTATTCATGCATCACAGTGTTGAGTTTTTAATGAATCTGGTCTGAATAAAGGGTTCAGGAACCTTTCAAAGGTTTTAATGCTGAATGAAGTAAATAGATGTTTGTTATGTCATATTTCTTTTATGAATAATAGTGTTTATATATTTGATTTGTTTATATATTTTGATTTGATTAATGCACTGGGACTGAATCAGATCAGGCTCTCTGTATCACAGCTTCATCACAAATACGTTTCATACGAACCCAGTTCAAGTTCTTTAAAATCGTACAAAAGTCTCAAAGCGGCTTTACACAACTGAATGGTCGTTTATTGTGTAACAAAGGTGTGTTTTAATGACTTTTCCCTAAAATATATACCTTTTCTACAATTACAGAAGTGTTTAAATGTAAAAATGTCTCTACTTTTTGTCCAGAATCAATACCAAAAACATTTTGTGTAAGGAATTTGTGTTTTCCTTATTTTCGTACATTATTCATAATTAAGCTTGTGGATTTTTTTTTTTTTTTTTACAATACTCTTAAGTCTTAAAATTGACAAAGTCCAACAATACACCTTATCACAGTGTCTGATCTCCTCATAAAACCTGTAACCTCTTTCCAATAACCAATAAACCTCAGTATGACCCTCA
The DNA here is from genome assembly GCA_019802505.1 of Corydoras sp. C115. Taxonomy (NCBI): domain Eukaryota; kingdom Metazoa; phylum Chordata; class Actinopteri; order Siluriformes; family Callichthyidae; genus Corydoras; species Corydoras sp. C115. Next base: position 64,199 of record JAFMOC010000541.1, on the reverse strand, counting down.
GATGATCAGATGATCAAAGCACTCTTTAAATTCTGCAGCACGGTGTTCTAACAAGCACCATCCCAACTAAAGCTCCAGGCTGGTTGATGTGTCCGCTGCCTTTAGCACATCGAGGGTGAATCCAGGATGCTGAAGAAGCTGCTGCTGTTTGCGTTGGCAGGCTCCGCTGTTTTTGCCATAGGGATCCTGATTGGACACTTTGGGATTGACAAAACTACCTCGGCTCCTTTACCTGAGTGGATACAAGAGGCGGCAAAAGATGTGGACGAGAGCCTCATCCAGAAGTTTATTGATGAAGTGGACAACATGAAGATTAAAGACAACCTCAGGTGAGTGGAATCCTGAATGATGTGAACGGAACTGAAACTGTGTGTGTGGTGGATTAAAACTGAAGACTCAGCGTGAAATACAAACAGAAATACATCTAGAAGTCTGAGCAAATTATCAAAAAATACAACAGTACCTCAAATAAATCTTCTTAAATCAGAAGTGTAACATTGTCGGGTTTTTGTGTGGAATGATGTGATGTTCTGTACCTTTCTAGGGTCCTGACTCGAGTGCCCCACATGGCAACCACCGCTGGAGATGAAGCCACGGTGGAGTACATGCTGAAGAGATGGCAGGACAAAGAGACGGGGCTGGATGCTGCATGGAGGGAGGATTACAGCGTCTACCTGTCCTTCCCCAATAAAGACAAGCCAAATAATGTCACAGTGGGTGAGGATGAGGATCCCATCAGTGAATCTGAATTTCTTCTGCTCAAAGGGGCTAAAACAAGGCACTAATTTATGTCTCTAATTGATTTTAGTGAATGCGTCTAACGTAACACTCAGTACCGTGCTGGAAATGGAAAAGTCGTACACTTCGGACCAAGATGATCCAGACATCGTTCCCCCATATGCTGCCTACGGACCCGCTGGGCACGCCAAGGTGGGTCCGGGATGTAAACTCACAAGTACACATATGGTTTTCTAGACAAATATATAATCACATTTTCTATAGAGAAAACAGTTATTAGTTGTTTTTATCATAGTTACTAAATATCATGAGTCATTATTATAATTTGATATACACACACACATATATATATATATATATATATATATATATATACACACACACACACATACACACACTGTAAACTGCACACACCCTTCCTACACATTATATATATATATATATATACACACCCTACCTACACATTAAGTGAGGTTCATCACGATTCAACTTTGTGTTAAATCTTTGCTTTCATAATATTTTACAGCGGTATCTTATCTTATCTTAGTGAACAATAAACCTCGAATTCCAGAAAATCAGATGATGGCAGTAGAGATCAATTTTTTACAAAAATTCCACTGTTGATTGTTTTAACCGCTGAGTGGTAAGTGATTAACACACTGAACTTTGAGACCTTTACATCCATCAAGCTCCAAATCGATGACATCAGAGCAGCACCTTCCCGATTCAGCCACAAAACAGCCTTCAGCATCATTTAATACATTTAATTAATTTAATTATCCACTCCTGACCTGTTTGTGATGTACAGGGGAAGCTGGTTTACGCCAATCAGGGTAAAGTCAGCGACTATGAGCTTCTGAACAAGACCCTGGGGAACCTGCATGGAACCATCGCCATCGTCCGATACGGAGGAGCAGGACGGGCTGATAAAGTATGTTCTGTAGTTTATTCATTTTCTTAATCTCTTATTCCAGTTCCATGTCTTGTGGACTGCTGGAGCTTATCCCAGCACTATAGATCACTCCTGACCGTCACAGACACGATGCTGAAATCCTAAATAAACGGAATTTCAACATGTGAACTTTACAAACACATAATTATTCTTTATTTATCTCTGTTTAGAGAACGTGACAATATTAAATGTTCATATTCATGCATTTCCTCTCCTTACACATCTATAAAGTGGAGTGTTGTATTGATCTGAATGTTATCACCTGCTCAGGGTATCAATGCAGCCCCCTTCGGCGTCGCCGGAGTGCTGGTCTACACGGACCCCTATGACATCAACGACGGACTGATGTCAGATGAGAACGAGACGTACCCCCATTCCTGGTACCTCCCACCCACCGGTGTTGAGAGGGGAAGCTACTCGAATGACTTTGGAGACCCACTGACGCCCTACCTCGCTGCCAAAAGTAGGAGATGCATTCACGGAACACGTTTTCATGTCCATCGTCGCCGGCGCGTGCTGGAGGAGTCTGATCTGAACTTCTATTTATTATTCCAGAGGACACCTTCAGAATTCCAAAGGAGAACATCACTGGTGTGTCACCCATTCCGATCCAGCCAATCGGATTTGAGCATGCCAGGAAACTGATATGGTGAGCTGATTATTAAAAATAAGCTTAATTACAGAATTTTCTGTGGCGTTTTGTTTTCTGCATGAAGGACCTGATGGATTTACGTTTCAGCAAACCGTGCTGGATTTCTGCAGAAGTCACTGACAGTCGCATCACCTTTACATTTAGAGAATTTGCGGATGCTTTTATCCAAAGTGACCAACACGTGAGAGAACGACTCGAGTTCAGAAGTGACCAGCAGACTGGTTACTGATCTGGATCGATGCCTCAATTTACCCTCACTCATTTTTGTTTCTCAGATGAGTCTTAAGTTGTTTCTTGATAATTCAAGATTCATGAATCAAGAAAATTTTAATTATCATTAATATCACATGTGGTACATGAGATAAGAATGAAATTATGGGTCACGGACCCCGATTACCCATACAATCGGTCTTATCTCATGTTAAATGTTAAATGTCCCAGAATTTGGGACAGAGTTAGGAAGATCATTCCATCGTTTAGCTGAAATGGAGGGAAAGCTGATAGTAGATTGTAGATATAAGGGAGCAGATCCAATAATCGTCTGAACCTTGGGCATCTACAGGAAGCCAGTGGAGAGAGATGAGGGGTGAAGGTACGAGGGGAACAACAGAGCTGAAGATGAAGACGAGCAAGCGATGTATTTTAGTAATTAAGGTCTGATTTTCTGTATCTAGTAGTAATACCGTGTGTGTGTGTGTGTGTGTGTGTGTGTGTGGACAGTGAGCTCGATGGATCTGAAGCTCCTCCAGCTTGGCAGGGCTCGTTTCCCTGCAAGTACAACTTCGGGGGACCAGGATTCAGAGACACCTCTCATTTTAAAAACAGGTGCGAGATAAGAATGAAATCTGATGTCTGTGATGTTAATGCCTAAGCTCTCCCATAATGCACCACGTGTGGAGATGTAACGTAAACATCAGGATCAGTAGCCTCTCTGTGTCCAACAGTGACGTGAAGCTGGACATCTACAATAAGGCAGAGATAAAGGACTCCGCTAACGTGATGGGGGTGATCTGGGGCAGCGTGGAGCCTGGTGAGATCAGACACATGTCTAATCTAAGGGCTTTTTTTTTCACTCTGGTTTGGTCAACATTTTAAATATAACAGTGATTTTTAAGGGGCTCGTTATGGAATTGCGTTCTGTTGGTTGATGTGAGGTTCCGTTGTGTTCAGATCGATATGTGATCTATGGAAATCACCGCGACAGCTGGGTGCACGGCGCCGTTGACCCCAGCAGCGGTACCTCGGTCATGCTGGAGATCAGCAGGGTCCTTGGCCGAATGGTCAAAGCGGGTAAATAAGGCTCCACTACAGATCGGTCATCAGAACCAGATCGTCATGACTCTGTGAAGGAAGATTTAAAGTTGTTTTACCCTGCGTCAGGAAAATGGAGGCCTCGGCGCACCATCATCTTCGGAAGCTGGGGGGCTGAAGAATTCGGCTTGATTGGATCTGCTGAATATGTGGAGGTGAGAGCAGCGCTGAGGTAGACGAGGCCATGAGCTCCTGATTAATCATAAAAAAAATTATAATAATAAATAAAACACAGATCAGTTCTGCAGCTTTACGTCCCCCATCACGTTTGACTTTAGTCTGCTTGTTTTGAGCAGAATTAGTATTATGGTGTATACATTATATTATACAGTAATATATGGTGTATATTATGGTGTTGTACAGATACAGAAATATGTGTTAGGAGTGTCAATTACCTTTCCCATCCCCAATTAGCCCCGCCTCCATTTGCGAGCACCGTCCGTTTGTCCACGACGACGTCACACCGTGATCCTCACCGAATCTAAATACCTTAATAACAAAACAACCAAATATTTAAATACTAATATTCAAGATTCAAGAACATTTTATAATTATTAATATCACATTGTTACATAAGATAAGAACGAAATTATGGGTCACGGACCCCGATTACCCTGTTATTTAAATGAAGAAGAGAATTACACATATCGCTCTGTGAAATGTGAAATATAATATAATATACCACTACAAATATAGAATATTTAACTATAAATATAATATATAAATATATGTATATACAGTATATAAAAATAAATTTGAGAATATATATATACATTATATAGACTATATATAAAACTATAATATATATTATATACTATACTATATAATACTACAATAAAACTCAAATATTACAACAATATTACAAATATTAAATAAAACTCAAAGTTTTTACAGGAAAAAAAAAATCTAGTTTAAATGTTTTTCATGATTTAACAAAATATCAAAAGAAAAACAATAAATTTAATAAATCAGATGCTTAAAGATAAATGATAAACCATTGTATTGAGCTTTGACTGAAGTCATACAAACTCGGAGACACAGTGTGTGAGTCCATCTTTGTGTAATGAGTGTGTTAATGTTCTCAGGAGTACAGAACCAAACTAAGCCAGAGGTCGGTGGCTTATATCAACGTGGACATTTCAGTGTTTGGTAAGACGTGACACAAAAAACATGGACAAATTACAAGTTTTAATGATTGATAAGTAATAAACATGCCCACAGACATTGGACTGAATTCTGTTTGATTGTTTTGTAAATGTATGAATGATGTGAAAAGTGTAGATTGATTTTAGTTTGTAAATGTAATCTAAATGTGGAATCCTTCTCAAAAATCTTGTAATTAAATCAAAAAATGTAATACTAATTCAAAATTTTTTTTTTAAATGATACAATAATTTAGAATTTGTGTTTGCGTAACAGCCAACGCCACACTATCGGCCTCCTCCACGCCGATCGCACAGAATCTGATCTTTACAGCCTCCAAGCAGGTAATTAACGGGGTCCAAGCACCGGCTGAAGATTCCTATGTTTCCCTGGCGTTTCTATTTAATTCCCTCTGAGCGTAAGGACAACGTTTCTCTGAGCTCTGATGTCTGCTCCATTCAGGTGAAAACACCCACATCAATTCGGTCTCAGTCTACGACAACTGGATGCGCTACTCCAACAGAACCAACTCTGCGAATCAGATCATCCCCAAGTACGACTTCATCTTCATCACGTTTCCCATTTAAATTCACACACGAAATAAACTTAATAAACTGATTAATTCATTCATTATCTCCCGATTTATCCTCTATTAGGGTAGCGGTGGGGTTCCCGTCTCGGGCGCTGGGCAGATACACCCAGGACAGGGCGCCAATCCATCGCTGGGCACACACTCACTCACACACACACACTCTATATGGGGCAATTTTGAGAATTCAAGTGACTTGATCCATGTTTTTGGACTGTGGGAGGAAACCAGAGAACCCAGAGGAAACCCACGCGGACACGGGGTAAACATGGAAACTCCACCCAGATGGGGATTCGAACCGGGAATCCCTAGTGCTGAGAGGAGAACATGCTAAACCACTAAGCCACCGTGCCGCATTAACTTAATAAACTGATTAATTCATATGGTTCCTCTTATAATGTAAAGACTTGATATTGACGTGATTGTGTGCGTCATGTGATTAAATGATGTTTTAACATTTTTCACACAGTGAGCACCGGGATAGGCCCTACAAACAGAGCATTGTCCTTATTAATATGTTCTATTAACAAAACAGATTGAAAATGTTTGTCGTTTGGTCACATTTGATATTTATTCATTCATTCATTCATTCATTCATTATCTCCCGCTTTATCCTCTATTAGGGTCGTGGTGGGGTTCCCCATGCCCATCCAGGGGAGAACATCTCGGGCGCTGGGCAGATAGACCCAGGACAGGGCGCCAACCTATCGCTGGGCACACACTCACTCACACAGACACACTCTATATGGGGCAATTTTGAGAATTCAATTAGCTTGATCCATGTTTTTGGACTGTGGGAGGAAACCGGAGAACCCGGAGGAAACCCACGCAGACACGGGGAGAACATGGGAACTCCACCCAGATGGGGATTCGAACCGGGAATCCCAAGCGCTGAGAGGCGAACGTGCTAACCACTAAGCCACCGTGCCGCCCCATTTGATAATTAATTGGATTTAATTTGTAAATCATAATCAGTCAACGATGTTTATGATTAGGGGAACAGGCGTCACTCTTTGTTTTTGGGAGGTTGATTTGAAGTCAAACCTCTCTCAGGTTCTGATGGTGGGGGGGGGGGGGGGGGGTGGGGTATTTAGAATAGTTTTGCTCGGTTGTCATGGTGTCGCAACTGAATCAGTGAGTCGTTCGTTTCTGTGCCGTTTAAACAGTATGGGCTACCTGACAGGAGCAGGAAGCGACTACGCCCCCTTCATTCATTACCTGGGAATTACCTCGCTGGACATTTCCTACACGTATGACCGGGTGAGACCCCACCCCCCCCCACCCCTCTCTCTCTCTCTCTCTCTCTCTCACAGTCCTGGTTTTCCCATTTGACCCCATAAGAAAACAGTCCTGTTTAAAGTTTCCTAGATCTTAAAAATGTTCCTAATGTGGAAACGTTCACAAGTCTGTGTCCCTTTAGTCTAAAACCCGAGCTCGTATCTACCCGGCGTACCACACGGCCTACGACACCTTCAGCTACGTGGAAAAATACATTGATCCAGGTGAGCAGAGAGCGTCCATCCCATCGCACCTGCAGCCCTGCAGTACTCTGATCTTAACGTCAATGCTCTCACCCCACCGAGGTTTCACCAGTCACCAGACGGTGGCCCGGACGGCGGGCAACGCCCTGATACGACTCGCTGACAGCATGGTGCTGCCGTTCAACTGCACAGACTACGTTGAGGTTCTCGAGAAGTATCTCAAAGCTGCTGAGGAGAATCTGGAAGCTGATCTGAAGACCAACGGCATCTCCATGGGTCTGATACACGAGTCTGAGACTCATTTAATTCGCGTAAATAAAACATTTAGGGCGGCACGGTGGCTTAGTGGTTTAGCATGTTCTCCTCTCAGCACTAGAGATTCCCGGTTCGAATCCCCATCTAGGTGGAGTTTCCATGTCCTCCCCGTGTCCGCGTGGGTTTCCTACGGGTTCTCCGGTTTCCTCCCACAGTCCAAAAACATGGATCATGTCAATTGAGTTCTCCAAAATTGCCCCATATAGAGTGTGTCTGTGTGAGTGAGTGTGTGAGTGAGTGTGTGTCCAGCGATAGATTGGCGCCCTGTCCTGGGTGTATCTGCCCAGCGCTCGAAACGTTCTCCCCTGGATGGGCATGGGGAACCCCACCACGACCCTAGTGGAGTATAAAGCAGAAGATAATGGATGAATGAATAAAACATTTATGTGTGGAGAACCAGCAGATCCACTGATGGTGCCTCACAGACATAACTGAATGTGTCAGATGGTCGGGGGGGGGGGGGGTTTGCATAGTCTACTTGCTGTTTAAAAAAGCCAAAACAGCCATTTAATTATGACCTTATTTAAAAAAAAAAAAAAATGAAAGTAGTGTGAGAATGCCTCCAGCTGTCTGTTCGTTCAGGTTCCGTCTCTTCCTCCATAAATCACGTCTTGTTTTCTGCTCTAGAACCTTTGAAAGAGGGAGTGAAGTTCTTCAGAGCAGCAGCTTCAAGTCTGGATCATACCATCCATAATTCAGACTTCGTAAATAACTCGTAAGTCCAAACGCTCTGCGCAATTTACGCTTCACTGTTGATCTACCGTCACGGATACTTGTGATGTCATAACTCGTACAATTTTACATCTATTTTAAACTAAACACGCAGAATATGGATTTTAAATGGACGTTAATGAATAAGGAAAATAAAAACTGAAGCTTGTGGCTCAAACTTTGTGTCTTAGTTTTAATTAATTAATTCATTATCTCCCGCTTTATCCTCTATTAGGGTCGCGGTGGGGTTCCCCATGCCCATCCAGGGGAGAACGTCTCGGGCGCTGGGCAGATAGACCCAGGACAGGACGTCAATCCATCGCTGGGCACACACACACTCACACAGACACACTCTATATGGGGCAATTTGGAGAATTCAATTGACTTGATCCATGTTTTTGGACTGTGGGAGGAAACCGGAGAACCCGGAGGAAACCCACGCAGACACAGGGAGAACATGGAAACTCCACCCAGATGGGGATTCGAACCGGGAATCCCTAGTGCTGAGAGGAGAACGTGCTAAACCACTAAGCCACCGTGCCGCCTCAGTTTTAATTAAAGTTTTTAATTAGTCCGCACTCACAACGTACTCAGCGTTTTTTTGGGGATCTGAACTCTGTAGTCAGTATTTAGTGAAGCGCTGACTCGATTCTTTAACTGTTTACATGCTGCACATCTTTCTGTGAAATTTTTAATGGAAATCAATACATTCTATTGAAAAGATGATCAGTGTATAATTTTTATCTTGTGCCTTTCACCTTCTGCTGTGAGACAGTAATGAGTTTGTGTGTGTGTGTGTGTGTGTGTGTGTGTGTGTGTGTGTGTGTTTTTATATACAGGCCCCTTAAAGTCCGTGTGATTAATGACCAGCTCATGCTGTTGGACCGAGCCTTTCTGAACTCCCTGGCATTTCCAAATAAATATGGCTTCAGGTAAAAGTGACGTTCACTTACCGTCTTATCTTCATTACGGTTGTGAGGGGTTCAGGAGCTGAGCTATATTTTAAAACCTGAGGACAGACACTGTATACACACACACACACACACACACACACACACACACACATACACAGAACTAGGAGCAATTTAATGTTTCCAGTTCAGTTCCTGTACATGTCTGTGTCAAAAAAACTGATCCGCACAGACACGGGGAGAACCTGCAAACTCCACACAGAGAGGATACAGGCTTACTGATGCAAGAATTTACTGTCTGCATGTGTGTGTGTGTCTGTGTGTGTGTGAGAGAGAGGGGTGCTTTAAGATTTTTGGAATCATTAGAATTTAATGCCGGGGTTCATGAACTCAAAGTAAAAAGTGGGGCAACATAAATATTGAATGCAGAATCGAGAAACCCTTTCTGTGGGAACACATTTCTCCCAAAACCACAGAGCTGCAGAAAGAAAAGCTTTCCACAAAGATCAGGATCCGAAGCTCGACGCCTCAGCAGAGACGGTTAGGGAGTTAACGCTCATGCGTGAGGGATGTGTTGGGGGTGAGAGGGTTCTACCTGGAAATAAAACCAGAAAACAATTTACACTCTTTAAAGAGATGAGAGAACCTCTTAAAAGCAGACATGAGTGAAATGATGCATGTAGAGCCGCATGCTGCAGGATTAGAAACCTGTTTCTGATGTTAAAGGCAGTAAAGTATCGTTCTCAGGATCTGTATTTAATAAAATATCCACAAGAGGGCGCCAAATGCATGGAAGCGCCTTTTGAACATATCATCCATTAATTTTTCTATTTTTTTCTAGGTTCTCATATTACAATGTTAATTAAATCAACATTCATTTTTATGTCATTAACGTCGTCACATGTGAATTTGGCAAAAACAAAAAGGGAAATTTTTTGTTTTAATTACAGCTGCTTAATGATCCTGATTAATGCAGCTCAGCTGGTTTGTCTTAAGCACCGACATGTTGTTTCCTTTGAATGAAATCATCTGCTTAATGACTGAACGCAACGAAGCTTAAAAACACAAAAGCTTTCAGAGCACAAAATGAAGACCCGAACGTCGGTGTGTCATTTCGTCTCCCACAAGAGAAGAACGTAATACTGAACCTGGGAACTTGTTTGTGTTCTGTCTGATTCCTGCAGACATGTGATCTGGACGTCCAGGTCGTCCTCGGTGGCGACGTTCCCGGGGCTGGCGGACGCCGTGGACAGGGCCAGGACGAGCGGGCTGAGGGAGGACTGGGCCGAGGCCCACAGACAGCTGTCCATCGTCTCGCAGGCCGTCTCCGGAGCTGCACACACGCTCAGCGAGGCTCACAGCTGACACAGGGGTCAGATCAAAAAGAGTCACTCAAATAAATAAAATACATCTGATTATACGGGGGGGCTGAATGATTACTACATACAAGCAGTTTGGAGGGGGGGGGCAAGGATTTTTTTTTTTTAATAATTCTGATTGGTCCAGCTGTGATGGGTTCTAACAGAAATGTCTGAAACGCTGCACTCAGATCAGACCCTCAAATAAAAGATCAGAACAAGTTGAACAGTATATTATTAAAGGTTTTTTTTTTTAATTGTTTACTGGTATCTATGGGCGGCACGGTGGCTTAGTGGTTTAGCATGATTCCCGGTTCGAATCCCCATCTGGGTGGAGTTTCCATGTTCTCCCCGGGTCCGTGTGGGTTTCCTCCGGGTTCTCCGGTTTCCTCCCACAGTCCGAAAACATGGATCAAGTCAATTGAGTTCAGCAAATTGCCCCATATAGAGTGTGTCTGTGTGAGTGAGTGTGTGCCCAGTGATGGATTGGCGTCCTGTCCTGGGTGTAACTGCCCAGCGCCCGAAACGTTCTCCCCTGGATGGGCATGGGGAACCCCACCGCGACCCTAATAGAGGATAAAGCAGAAGATAATGAATGAATGAAAGAATGGTATCTGTGGTTCTCTCATCACATCGGTGAGTTTGATTATACAGCAGGTTGTGGCGTGTAGTTTGCATGTTCTCCACGTGTCTGAAGGAACTAGACCTTTAGATGTGAACGGACTCGTGTGACCTGATCAGCCAGGTTCTCTGTAAACGCAGAGTCACATTTTGTTTCCTCCTTAAATTCAGATCAAAGGAAATCATCCGAAATAGAAACCAAAAAAAAAAAAAAAAAAAAAAAAAAAGATGAAGTTCATTAGAATTTTGCACGACGGCCGTTAATGAAAGGATGGACGGCGGAATGTTTTCAGGCATGATTTATTTAAAACACACCAAAGTGAAACCCTACAAATCTGCATTCCCCTCGGCCGGACCGCACCGGACAGCCGGCTCCTCGGTCTAATTATTAGTAAAAATGAAAAGAATACATTCTGGTATCGAGCTACAGAGCATGAACCGCCTCGCTGCACATCATCAGCCACCTAAGAGTGTTTCAATAGAATACAGTGTAGAATACAAGGCAAAACCCATCACCAGTCTAAACTACACTGAGGACATGACGTGATCGGAGGAGAGAGAGAGAGAGAGAGAGAGAGAGAGAGAGAGACAGAGAGAGAAACTAAGAAAGAGGAGAGAGAAAAGGTTTAAGGTTAAAGAGAGTGAGATTAAAAGAATAAGAAACAAAAGGAGAGGGAGAACATATCAAGATAGGAGAGAGAGAGAGAGAGAGAGAGAGAGAGAGAATAAGAAAGAGGATAGAGAAAAGGTTTAAGGTTAAAGAGAGTGAGATTAAAAGAATAAGAAACAAAAGGAGAGGGAGAACATATCAAGAGCGAGAGATAGAGATAGAGAGAGAGATAGAGAGAGAGAGAGAGCGAGAAGGAACACGGTTCGAATGAAACAAAGAGCTCAATAGAAAACACAGTTATTGTTGATCTAACACAGAGGAGGGTTAAGGCACATATGAACCTGGTCCCGGCGAGCCGTCTCCAACCCCCCCCCCCCCCATCACCAATTGTCTTTTGGTTGTGAACAGTGAGAACGACGCGGGACGGGAAGGCAGAGTGAAACAGACCGGCGTCTATCACCATGGAAACGTGGAACAGTTTCATCACTCGAGTTAATACACAGAGCTACTGTTAGAACACTATTTAAAAAAAAAAAAAAAAAAAGTCACGTGATGGGATAGGACAGGCACATGCTCATCTGATGCTCATCTGATGCTGATGGTGCGAAATCTTCACGCTCACGTCAAACGTTCCTTCATTAATTCTGCGTGACGGCAAAAATTTACATTTATATTACATCCACCTTTTTTCAGTCGATCGCACGGGTGAGAGGGGCGGAGTCCCCGGAACGCGAACGAACCCCGGACCCGGTGACCCGACCCGACCCGCATCAGCATCAGCACCACCGTCTGCTCAGCATCCGCGCATCCGCCCACGGACAAAGCCTCGCACCGATCCGGGATCTGCACGGCTGGCGTGTGAAATGAGTTCCGATAAAAAAATTAGCATCATTTATGTTGAAAATATAGAATATAAATACGAGGTTTTGAAGTCTTTCAATAAACATTACGGCGTTTTTTTTTTTTTTTGTTTGCTTTTTTTTTTTGTTTGTTTTGTTTTTTTTACAAATGTTACAGCACCACACGGAGACCATGAAACGACGCCAGCCATGTTCGTGTCGGAGGATTTGGTTCCAATATACAAAAAAAAAAAAAAAAAAAAAAAAAAAAAAATTCTGCTTTTTCAAAAACTCCCGATTCAACCGAACCGAACCAAAACGCCACGCAGTGCCCCCAGCTGGGGCATCGGGATGGACCGCGTGAACCGATGTAAAGCGCGGCGATGGTTTACGGCCCACTGCCAACCACCTGAACCAACGACACAGAAGAACAATTACACTGGCACCAAGAGAGCGGCCGATGCCCCGCCCACTTCTCACTCATGGGTTTGTGATGGAAGAGTTCGCAGATCTGGAGACGGACACGGTGACGTGATGAAGACCGTACCGGGAACAGAGATTCACATCCGGTGCTGATAAGTGCTCTCTGATCATAAACACAAAGCAATATTCACTCCAGCTCCCTCCATCTACCACCGCACCACCACCGCACCACCACCGCACCACCACCGCACCACCAACGCACCACCACCGCACCACCACCGCACCACCAACGCACCACCACCGCACCACCACCGCACCACCAACGCACCACCACCGCACCACCAACGCACCACCACCGCACCACCACGCACTCCACAAACCCCACATCTGTTCCGCAACCTCGCAATCAGGCAGCCACGGCGGCCTCGAAATGAAATAAACACCAAACAAATCTGATTCCTTTTTTTTTTTTTTTTTTTTTTTTTTAACAAAACAAAAATTTTCATTCTGCACTTAACTCCATTTCCTTTCTTCACACATCCCAGTCCTTCATCACCTTCATCATCCTTCATCACCTTCATCATCCTTCATCACCTTCATCACCTTCATCATCCTTCGGTCCTGCAAATCTGACCGTGCGTCCGTCGGCGTGGGTGCAGCGACCCAGCGAGCAGTGTCAGTCCGAGCCGGCGTTGTAGTTGCTACGATTCCCTCCACCAGGTGGGAATTAAAGGTGAAAGGGAAGCTTGTGTCGCTGTGTGTGTGGGTGGTGTAAAGGTTCGCGTGGTGTCTTTTGTGTGTGTGTGTGTGTGTGTGTGTGTGTGTGTCTTTGCTGATGAGTCCACGTCGGTCGGCGGGTCGTGGAGGTGAATGGCAGTGGTGACTCGTGTGAGATCCAAGTCTAGTTGTGATGCACAGTCACGGGCGAAGCCTGAAACGAGGAACGGAGGGAGAACAGGTTACGAGGCTGTTACTACAAAACCGTACACACTGTACACAGATCAGATCTAAGCTGACGTACGATGCAGATCAGATTCCGATGGGTTATGGGTTATGGGTTCAGTCTGATTCCAGATCGTTTGTGATGGATCATTATCTGTGCTGCTGACACCGAGCTACACAAACATAAACCTCTAATTCATTTGAATATGCAAATCATCCGAGGGGGCGGCACGTTCTCCTCTCAGCGCTGGGGATACCCGGTTCGAATCCCAATCTGGCTTCCATGTCCTCCCCGTGTCCACGTGGGTTTCCTCCGGGTTCTCCGGTTTCCTCCCACAGTCCAAAAACATGTATCAAGTCTATTGAGTTCTCCAAATTGCCCCATATAGTGTGTGTGTGTGTGTGTGTGTGTCCAGTGATAGATTGCTCCCCTGTCCTGGGTGTGTCGGAGAACCGTTAACGTTCTCATGATGTCAGAAGCACGTCACATGATCGCGTGCTGTAATGATGAGATGAATGATGAGGAACTTACCGCAATTCCTACAGCGTCAACGGAACGTCGCGGCCCAACGTTCACGTAACCTTTGATTAAATGTGAAGGAGAATGTGGGATGAAGCAGCAAAGCCCGTGGTGCGTCACCCAAAAAATGTTCCCTACAGCCAGTAACCAGAGTGCAGGTTACACCCCTGAGGAACCCCCGCCCCCCCCACCACACCCGAGTGAAGTGAGGTCATGTGTGCGGTGCTGAAGCGGGATGACCGATGAAGGAGATGAAAGCAGAGGGCAGCGGCGCCGATAACCCAGAGACGTGAGGAGCCGCCGACGCAGATCCCATCTGAGGGAACGTCTGACACCAATCCCAATTTGTGCTGGAGCTACGTTTTCATTATTAATTTTTATAAATTGATATGTATTATATATAGTTATTGCTACCTCACAGGTTAATGCGGTGCGGTTTAAACCACGGCCTCACTTAAAGCTGCTCACTATGGGCCCCTGGAGCGAGGCCCCTAGCCCTCAGTGCTCATTGGGCGCGGTATCACGGCTGACTCAGCGTTGATGAATCTGTTTTGATTCAATTGTCACGTTGAAGCTGAACTTACGTAATAATAGCGAAATCTAAGATTAAATATCGATTAAAGGAAACGAGTTGTGACGGCGTGCGCTACATCACCGCCCGGCGCCTCCGCGCTGAAATCGATGGTGATTGGTTAAAGTGGATCATTAATCGTCTGCTGCAGACGCCGTCGTCCCCGTATGATGATAAACGTTCATATAGACCCTTTAGTGTCACGCCCCGTCATTGGTCCACGCCTCCCTTCAGGGATGAGTTTTAATTGAGACTCTAATTTAAAGCCTCTCTGGTTTGGGGGGGGGGGGTCGATGGATCGCCATGGTAACCGTTAAACGCAGTTCTGTTCTAACTCTGTCTGTCAGACAGGCTCAACTCTTCTTCCAGGAACCTTCGGAGCATATGACGGCTTCATCGCCGCTCCCTCACCCGCCGGTCACGCCCAGCTGCGGAGGCGTCTCCAGATTTTCGGCTGTTTGTTTCGTTCCTCTGTTTAAATCATCTGTTTCCTTCTTCTGAATTTAATTTTAGATTTATATTTAGTGGTTTAGCACGTTCGTCTCTCAGCGCTAGGGATTCCCGGTTCGAATCCCCATCTGGGTGGAGATTCCATGTTCTCCCCGTGTCCGCGTGGGTTTCCTCCGGGTTCTCCGGTTTCCTCCCACAGTCCAAAAACATGGATCAAGTCAATTGAGTTCTCCAAATTGCCCCATATAGAGTGTGTGTGTGAGTGAGTGTGTGCACAGTGATGGATTAGCGTCCTGTCCTGGGTCTATCTGCCCAGCGCCCAAAATGTTCTCCCCTGGATGGGCATGGGGAACCCCAACACGACCCTAATAGAGGATAAAGCGGAATTTACATTTAGTCATTAAGCAGATAGTTTTATCTAAAACGACCTTACAAAGCGAGCACAGGGTCGGCCGCAGCATCCCCAGAGTAATGAGGGTTAAGGGACCCACACTGGTCACTTCAGTGGACCTGGGATTTGAACCCACAACCTTCAGATTGATAGCCCAACACCCCAACCACTGAGCTACCGCGCCCTAGGCTTTGTTGGATGTTATATTTGTTTTCTATTATTTCTATTTTGATTAACATCGTGATAATTAGTGATCATTACACTGATCGTCTGCGGGATTATATGTGCTGTAATATTATTATTATTAGGGCGGCACGGTGGCTTAGTGGTTAGCATGTTCTCCTCGCAGCACTGGGGATTCCCGGTTCGAGTGCCAATCTGAGTGGAGATTCCATGTTCTCCCCGTGTCCGCGTGGGTTTCCTCCGGGTTCTCCGGTTTCCTCCCACAGTCCAAAAACATGGATCAAGGTCAATTGAGTTCTCCAAATTGCCCCATATAGAGTGTGTCTGTCTGTGTGAGTGAGTGTGTGTCCAGAGATAGATTGGCGCCCTGTCCTGGGTGTATCTGCCCAGCGCCCGAGACGTTCTCCCCTGGATGGGCATGGGGAACCCCACCGCGACCCTAATAGAGGATAAAGCGGAATTTACATTTAGTCATTAAGCAGATAGTTTTATCTAAAACGACCTTACAAAGCGAGCACAGGTTGTTCTACACTGTTGTTGCTGCCCGGCCGCTCAAGGAGGATGAGTCCCCCATTGACTTCAGTGGACCTGGGATTTGAACCCACAACCTTCAGATTGATAACAAACACCCCAACCACTGAGCTACTGCGCCCTAGGCTTTGTTGGATGTTATATTTGTTTTCTATTATTTCTATTTTGATTAACATCGTGATAATTAGTGATCATTAAACTGATCGTCTGTGGGATTATATGTGCTGTAATATTATTATTATTATTATTATTCTTCTGGCTCCAGGTTTTTATTTCTCTCTCAGGTTGAAGGCTTTGATTCTCCGGATCTTGACGTAGGTGTGGGGAACCGGATGTCGGGTCACGCTCTGGGTTAGGTGGGAAAGCAAGCGGTGGATTGCAGTGCAGCGTGTGGGTTACAGAGACACGGCTACGGGACAGGCGCGGACGCACAGAGAGAACCTACCATGCATGCATTTACACCCAGGAGTCAACAGGCTGGGGCTTGACATCGCAAGCGTCCACAAGACTCACGGTCGGCCTGTTGCTCCGGATATAGTGTTTCCTATTTGTGTCGTTCTGCAGCAACGGGAAGAGGGTTAAAAATAAAACAACAGAATCAGCAAGAACAACGTCACTCACAAACAGAAGAATAAAGAACCGGGAGGGTGAGGGTGCGGAGGCATAGCGACGGACAGCAGACCGCAACGGATTAATATTCATGCCGAACAAAATGGGCAAACAAAAGTGAAGGACAACAAAATAAATTCTTTGCGGTTTTTAAGGCGGCGTTGAAGCTGAGCTTGAGAAACCAACATCCCACGAGGTCAGAATATAAATCAGAAATGTAAAAATGTTAAGGTTGCAGGAGCGCGGTGCCGCTGGGGGGGGATTAGAGATAATTAACGCACCTGACCTGACGAACGGGTGCGTCCTTTATACGCTGTGACATCACACTCCCAGTGAGAAGTTAACCTGATTTTACGTTCCACGCTCTAAGCCTGTCTCCCATTCGCAGACTCCGCCCATCGCTCCACAGTTAATAACGTGGAAGCCCCCCCCCCGCCCCCCCGCCATACATGCAAAGCATTAGGACAAAGTCTTTAAAGCCAGTCACCTACAGCTGGACACCCCGTCCTCCAGCCACTTCCTTCAGCCGTTGCCCAGCAGCTGTGGTGCTCGTTACCAAATGTTTGAGGAAAGCCCTGGTTCTGTATGCATGGGCTGTGATTCGTCGGGATGTGAGCGTCCTCCGTCTTTGCTTTTGGATTGCGATGTTCTGCATCCTTTTCAAACGCGGGTTAATGATGTAAATAATGCGAGGGCAGCGCTGATTAAAAAGTCGAAGCCCTCATAAATGTTTAATTTAACTCTAACCGGTCAATCTCTCCTTCCATGATCAAAACGGTCTGCAAGCGGACTAAAAGCTTCGAGTTCTCCTCAGAGGAACCGTTAACCGTTCAATACAATCCATACGGTTAAACGTCTTAAATTAAAGCCGAGCTCCGGGTTCGGTTAACCTCAGAGACACAATGCCACCCAAATCAGAAAGGTTTTAACACAATGATCCTCCACCTCCTCACCTCCTCCACCTGCTCGAGAACATGAGGTTCACTCCGTGACACTGAAGAGAATGTCTGGTGTAGTTGATGTTCTCACCTTCAGCGGTTCTCGCTCCGGCAGGTCCGGTGAGGCGTCGCTCATTTTGTATTTGCAGTCTTTGTCCCTTTGGTCGATTGTGGAATAACCATCTAGAAGAGAGAGAGAGAGAGAGAGAGAGAGAAAGGAGGGTTCGATGGAGACGTGGATCATACCGGTTTCAAACATCATCAGTCCATCATTCCATCAAGATGTTCAACATGCAAACCACCCAACCATCAACCACCCAACCATCAACCATCAACCACCCAACCATCAACCATCAACCACCCAACCATCAACCATCAACCACCCAACCATCAACCACCCAACCATCAACCATCAACCACCCAACCATCAACCACCCAACCATCAACCACCCAACCATCAACCATCAACCACCCAACCATCAACCATCAACCACCCAACCATACATCAACCATCAACCACCCATCAACCATCAACCACCCCATCAACCATCAACCACCCAACCATACCACACCCAACCATCAAAACCATCAGACCATCAACCATCAACCACCCAACCATCAACCACCCAACCATCAACCATCAACCACCCAACCATCAACCACCCAACCATCAACCACCCAACCATCAACCATCAACCACCCAACCATCAACCATCAACCCTACAGTCTGTATTTCCTCATGTTTATGGACGTGGGTCGGTTCTAACTAAAATAAAGTCGTGCTGGTTTAATGCGGATCTTTGCAAACTGCACCGAATCAATGACGGTCATCCTGACAACAAGCTCTTCACTCTAGGGCTGTATTCAACTACAGATTTTCGTAGTCGAATCTGATTCGTCAGATTTTCCCTATAGTCGACTGATAGTCGAATCAGTTAAAATTTCACCACAAGATGGCGCTATAAGCGTGGTTTTTAAAAAATATATATTTTTTATATTTTACTTGTTTTTCTAACAAAAGAAAACCTTTTTTTTTTTTTTTTCTTTTTTTTTTTTTTGACAAAAATAGGAGGGGGGGGGCCCGTAGAAATTAATGAAAACCAGATGATTTTATTTCTACAAAAAAGACACTATGAGGTTCTGTTGCCACTCAGGACGGCGTTTTTGCAGCTCACCCCTACACTTCACTCCTGTTGCCATCAGTGACGGCGTGTCCTGAAGGCAAATACAGAGAGGATGAGGAGGAGCTTCTTCCCAACGGCGATTCGGACCCTGAATCAGGACTAAACAGACATAATCCCACCCACGACACCTTCGTAACTAAAATAACTCGTAACCCTGCACTGCAATATTTGCACATAAAAGCACTTTGCACATTTGCACAGTGTATATACATAGTTAAATTTTATTTTTATTTTATTTTATCTTTATTATATTCTGTTTTTCTTAGTCTTAACAAATTTAACTTTCTGTCGAGAGGTCAGGTAAGAATTTCACTGCTGGCTGTACCATGTATGTCTACGCATGTGAAAAATAAAACTGATTCTGATTCTGACGGCCCTCATTTATTAAATATTAATACGGCCCTCATGGTCCCAAACACATCAGGGGCACGTGGAACCACCACCTTAATGTGTGCTAGAACCTTCACACGTACACAGCAAAAAAAAAAAAGTCAAAAATAAACACACAAATAAAATAAGATACAAGAAAAAACTTAAATGATCTAACAATATGATTAGGAGATTTATCTTTTCAAAATGAAACCAAAGATTAAAACATTAAAAATGTTTTTGACGGTGTGAGTGAGTGAGATGAATGTCTCGTTTTTAGACGCTTATTTATTTAATAAATCTCACCAAGATAAATTTTACCCACTATATTGTCATTGTCTTTTCTTGATTTGTGTTGATTTTTCTTATTTTTGACAGATTTTTTTTTTGCTGTGCACGTGAATTCACAGACGGCAGGAGAACAGATGAACATTAAATTTAAAAACCGTGATCGTGATCACGCCCATCAAATAAAACAACGCTTATGATGTCATCAGACGGCATGCAAACCCTCTCTTACCTGGACCCAGTTCATCCAACGGTATCATAGCGCCGGTGCCGCAGCCTCGGTCGCCTGCAAAGCATTTAAAGGCTGTTTCGTTCATCTGGTCATGTCTTGTTAAAAAAATAAATAAAAATCACTGACATAAGAAAAAAATCACTTATATAAAAAAAAAAAATACATATATATATATATATATATTATATATATATATATAATATATATAGATATATATATATAGTATATAAAACACACACACACACACACATAAATAAACTGGACATAAAAAATGACTTATATAACAAAAAAATCACACACATATATATATATATATATATATATATATAATATATATATATAAATCACATATAAAAAAAATCACTTATATATAAAAAAAAAATCACTTGTATAAAAAAAAATCACTTATATAAAGTCTGTAACAAATTCGGGAGATAGCATCTGAAACGCTGTCTCTGTGAAGACTCCTCCCTTAATGAGGAGTGAGATATGGAACCCGGATCAAATGACATCACTCGGCTGATGGTGGAGGATAAGAGTGATGAATCACCCGAATGGAACCCATTTATCTGTGATCTTATCCTGAGGATCAGCCAATAGAATTTTAGAATGAGTCTGTCAGCGGTGGAATTAAAAGCCTACGCCAGTCCTTTAACTGCGCAGACGGCCGGATGGGATGGAGAGACCTTCGGATGGAGCGGGGAGAGAGAGAGAGAGAGTCGCTTTACTGATGAAACAGTGAGATCTCACCCCACCGTCTCACATCGTCTCAGGTTCACATACAGTGTGAGTCCAAACTATGTGGACACCCCAAATTCACAGGTTTATGATTCATAATCATCGACTCACACGTTTTCCCCTTCTGTAAGAAAGGTCACATGGGGTGTTGGGGCCTATCCCATCAGTGATTGTAAGAACAGGTCAGCAGTTCATGAGAGCAATATATAAGTTTTCTATAAAAAGAAATGATATGATATATAAATAATAGAAATATCCATCCATTATCTTCCACTTTATCCTCTACTAGGTACTAGGTAGTGGGGGGGGTTCCCCATGCCCTATCCAGGGGAGAACGTCTCGGGCGCTGGGCAGATACACCCAGGACAGGGCGCCAATCTATCGCTGGGCACACACTCACTCACACAGACACACTCTATATGGGGCAATTTGGAGAACCCAATTGACTTGATCCATGTTTTTGGACTGTGGGAGGAAACCGGAGAACCCGGAGGAAACCCACGCGGACATGGGGAGAACATGGAAACTCCACCCAGATTGGGATTCGAACCGGGAATCCCTAGCACTGAGAGGAGAACATGCCAACCACTAAGCCACCGTGCCGCCCGTCATAATATAAATATATTGACCACATGATGCGATGAAGGTTTCATGGCAACAGTTAAGGGGAAGGTCTGATTGGTTAAGGTAAAAATAAAGCTTTATAACATCAGGAACGAGGTGGCACAGTGGCTTAGTGGTTTAGCATGTTCTCCTCTCAGCGCTAGGGATTCCCGGTTCGAATCCCCATCTGGGTGGAGTTTCCATGTTCTCCCCGTGTCCACGTGGGTTTCCTCCGGTTTCCTCCCACAGTCCAAAAAAATGGATCGAGTCAATTGAATTCTCCAAATTGCCCCATATAGAGTGTGTCTGTGTGAGTGAGTGTGTGTCCAGCGATGGATTGGCGTCCTGTCCTGGGTCTATCTGCCCAGCGCCCGAAACGTTCTCCCCTTGATGGGCATGGGGAACCCCCCCCCCCCGAACCTAATAGAGGATAAAGCGGAAGATAATGAATGGATGAATGAACATCAGGAACGTTGACTTCAGGCCCAAAGGGAACGTTAAAATAGGGACAGGACAACGTGGGGGGGGAAGATTTGAACCGACACGCTCAGCTTCACAGGGTCTGCAGTTAAAACGTGATAACCGGGTGTCCACATACTTTAGACCCCACAGTGTACATGCTGCAGCGGATGAGAGTGAAAATAAAGGCATGCCGTTCGTACCCTGGTTCTTCTCCATCAGGGGGAGGGTGCTGTCGTCGTATCCGGACTTGTTTTTGGGGCCCTTCGGCGGCACCGTCGCTGCCGGCTGTGTGAGAGACGAGGGAGGGACACATTTAGCCGGGAATTACGCACAAGACAATGTCCTGTCCTCGCTGACTCAGCCGCGCGCCTCCCGCTCGCGGAATTCGCTCAGAAAACTCCGAGAGCCAGCCCCGAAACGTTTCAGGAGAATGTTTCAGGAGAACGTGTCAGGAACACCGAGCGCGTCGCCGTGTTCCGTCTCTGAAGAACTTGTCTTCCCTAAAAGCTCTCGAGCGCGACTGACGGAGCTCTCACATGCAATGGGAGCCACCAAGATCAAAGGCAAAGGGCCCCCCCCGCAAAGGGTCCCCTCGCCCGCCCGCCCGCCCGCCGTGGTACCGCACCTGGAAATGGGTTTTGTTCCAGCCGTCCTTGGTCAGGGTGCTCCGCAGGTCTTTGTAGCTCCAGACGGTCTGCAGGATGTGGGACGCTGCCTTGGTCTCTCGAGCTGACTGACTGTGGAGGACAATTCAGAGAAGACATCACGTCATGACGCAGAACACGGGGCCCAGAATCATACAGCGGGTCCAGGGCCCACATTCAGAACTATTGGTGGGGTTTGAAGAGCAAGAGTTTCTAAAACGTTTGGGGGGGGGGGGGGGTTCTACTCATCTCATCATCTTCCACTTGATCCTCTACTAGGGACATCCATCCAGGGGAGAACGTTTCGGGCGCTGGGCAGAGACACCCAGGACAGGGTGCCAATCCCCCACTCACACACACACTACATAGGGGCAATTTAGAGCAGCCAATTCACCTTGTATCCATGTTTTTGGTCTGTGCGAGAAAAATCGAGAACCTGGAGAACATGGAACCTCCACCCAGACCGGGATTCAAACCTGGAGTCCCAGTGTTCATCTACCCATGAGCCTCTCTGCTCCGCTAACACAATGTGATTGGACGCAGTGTTATTAATAATAATAAAGGTAATTAAACGGTAGGCAGAGCTTCCTGTGGAACCTGAGACGCTCCAGCTCCGTTTCTCAGCTCTGCTCCGTTTCGGTTCTACGTTGGAAACCCCCCCCCCCCCCCACCATAATGACGCAAGCGGCCAGAGCCAGAGACCCCGCCGTGAAGACGGTTCTAATGAATTCGTTCTCGAGCGAAACGAGCGTCTCCACTGAGAACAGAGACTGAAGACGTCAGCGCCTAACGCAATCAAGACTGAAGTCCTGAAGTCACAGCTGGATCGCCGTAGAAACGGAACGTAGAGACGGAACGTAGAGACAGAATGTAGAGACAAAACGTAGAGACAAAACGTAGAGACGGAACGTAGAGACAGAACGTAGGGACAGAACGTAGGGACAAAACGTAGAGACGGATCGTAGAAACGGATCGTAGAGTCGGAACGTAGAGACAGAACGTAGAGACGGAACGTAGAGACAAAACGTAGAGACGGAACGTAGAGACAGAACGTAGAGACAGAACGTAGGACAGAACGTAGGGACAGAACGTAGGGACAGAGCGTAGGGACAGAACGTAGGGAGAGACAGAAACGTAGAGACAAAAACGGGATAAAGAGTCGGAACGTAAAGACGGAACGTAGAGACGGAACGTAGAGACAGAACGTAGGGACAAAACGTAGAGACAGAACGTAGAGACGGAACGTAGAGACGGAACGTAGGGACGGAACGTAGGGACAGAACGTAGGGACAGAACGTAGAGACAAAACGTAGAGACGGATCGTAGAAACGGATCGTAGAGTCGGAACGTAGAGACGGAACGTAGAGACGGAACGTAGAGACAAAACGTAGAGACGGATCGTAGAGTCGGAACGTAGTGATGGAACGTAGAGACGGAACGTAGAGACGGAACGTAGAGACGGAACGTAGAGACAGAACGTAGAGACAAAACGAAGAGACGTAACGTAGTGATGGAACGTAGAGATGGAACGTAGAGACGGAACGTAGAGACGGAACGTAGAGACGGAAAGTAGAGACGTAACGTAGAGACGTAACGTAGAGACGGAACGTAGGGACAAAACGTAGAGACAGAACGTAGAGACAAAACCTGAGTTAAATGAGTTAAAAGCAGAGAGGAGAACGTGGGGGGACGGGGGGACTGGGGGACGGGGGACCCGTACCTGGTCCTGTGGATGGACACCAGCTTGTCGATGGCCTGAGCCATGATGAGCGAGCGGGCGTTCTCCGAGCTGTCCGTCACGATCTCGTGGATGGTGTTCAGCACCGCCACCACCGTGTCCTCCTCCAGGTTCTTGGCCGGTCTCTGCTGTCCACTCGGCAGGTTGCTGACCAGGTCCCTCATGGCGTAGCTCCCTGAGACACGCAAGAGACAAAGACGGACGTTCTTCAGCTCATCGTCGTCCTGGAATTCATTTCACTGAAAGCTCATTGGTTGGATTCCATCGGTGGCTCCGCCCTCCACAGCCCTCTGTCCACATCGACCTCATACCTCGTCCTCATGTCCTAACGTTCTCTACAAAATGTCCTTCATGTCCTAAATTCATTTCTAATGTTCTCCACCCTCGTGTCCCTCAGTGTGAACCACAGCAGCTTTTCACATCTCATTATCTCAGACTCAGTCCTGTATGAGAGTCTGCGGAGGTGGGGGGGGGGTTCCCCATGTCCATCCAGGGGAGAACGTCTCGGGCCCTGGGCAGATACACCAAGGACAGGGGGGCAATCCATCGCTGGACACACACTCACTCACAGACACACACACTCTATATGGGGCAATTTGGAGAACTCAATTGACCTTGATCCATGTTTTTTGGACTGTGGGAGTAAACCGGAGAACCCGGAGGAAACCCACACAGTGTTTACCCTGCACAGCGTTTACCCCGCACAGTGTTTACCCCGCACAGCGTTTACCCCGCACAGCGTTTACCGCACAGTGTTTACCCCGCAGAGCGTTTATCCCGCACAGCGTTTACCCCGCACAGCGTTTACCCCGCACAGTGTTTACCCCGCACAGCGTTTACCACACAGTGTTTACCCCGCACAGCGTTTACCCTGCACAGCGTTTACCCTGCACAGCGTTTACCCTGCACAGCGTTTACCGCACAGCGTTTACCCCACACAGCGTTTATGCCACACAGCGTTTACCACGCACAGTGTTTACCCCGCACAGTGTTTACCCCACACAGTGTTTACCACACAGTGTTTACCCCGCACAGCGTTTACCCTGCACAGCGTTTACCCTGCAGAGCGTTTACCCTGCACAGCGTTTACCGCACAGCATTTTACCCCGCACAGCGTTTATGCCACACAGCGTTTACCCCGCACAGTGTTTACCCCGTTTACACACAGCATTTACCCTTTACCGCACGCACAGCGTTTACACACAGTGTTTACCCCGCACAGCGTTTACCACACAGTGCACCCCGCACACAGCGTTTACCCTGCAGAGCACAGCGTTTACCCTGCAGAGCAACCCTGCCACAGCGTTTACCGCACAGCGTTTACCCCACACAGCGTTTATGCCACACAGCGTTTACCCCGGACAGAGTTTACCCCGCACAGTGTTTACCCCGGACAGCGTTTACCCCGCACAGTGTTTACCCCGCACAGTGTTTACCACACAGTGTTTACCCCGCACAGCGTTTACCCTGCACAGCGTTTACCCTGCACAGCGTTTACCGCACAGCGTTTACCCCACACAGCGTTTATGCCACACAGCGTTTACCCCGGACAGAGTTTACCCCACACAGTGTTTACCCCGGACAGAGTTTACCCCGCACAGTGTTTACCCCGGACAGCGTTTACCCCGCACAGTGTTTACCCCACACAGCGTTTACCCCGCACAGTGTTTACCCCGGACAGAGTTTACCCCGCACAGTGTTTACCCCACACAGCGTTTACCCCGCACAGTGTTTACCCCACACAGTGTTTACCCCGCACAGCGTTCATTCTGCACAGCGTTTACCCCGCACAGCGTTCACAGCGTTTACCCCGCACAGCGTTTACCCCACAGAGAGTTTACCCCGCACGCCTCACGTACAAGTCCCACATAAACGATTACAAGACTCTCTTATCAAAGCGGCAGATTTTCCCTCGAGGTTCCGCAGGGCCCTTGCGCGCACCACCTTGTCCGACGCAGCAGCGTGGGCGCCCGGATGTAGTTGGACCACTGCGGAAAGGCAAGTCCTTTATATAAAAAAGACATGTGGACACCTGACTATCAGGGGACATTTCACATGAAGGTAAACTCCTCCCACCTGGGCCTTCCCCAAACTGTTCTCACACTGCGGTAAGCATACAGTTGTAACGCATAAATAATTAGGTGACTATTTTTATGCATCTGTGGTAATGGGGCTGGAATAAAGCCGTGTGTGTGTGTGTGTGTGTGTGTGTGAACTGTTTTCAGTGTTGGACGTTCTCTATTTTTAAACATCCATTTTTTAACAAGCTGCGATGTAAACACACTGCTGTAGTTATTCCTGTGACCTGTAGGTGGAGGTAGTGAGCCTTATAAAATCCCCCCTCAGAGCAAAAAAAAAAAAAATGTTTTTTTTTTTTTTTTCTTTTTGGGAAAGAAAAGGGGAAGCAAATGATTAAATCCTCTTACGGACTAAAGGAGCTTTACATGCACGCCGGAACCTCGGGGGGCCCGGTGGGCTGGGGCCGGTCCCCGTGTGTGGGCCTCTGTGAGCAAATCTGCTTTATGCAGCGTGCGCGTTATCCGACATGCAGAAATCCTCCACCCCGAGCGACGTGGCTGCGGGTGGAGGTGCTGCAGGGGGCGGGAGGGTGGAGGGATGTGTGTGTGGAGGTGCTGCAGGGGGCGGGAGGGTGGAGGGATGGGTGTGTGGAGGTGCTGCGGGGGGCGGGAGGGTGGAGGGAGGTGTGTGTGTGGAGGTGCTGCAGGGGGCGGGAGGGTGGAGGGATGGGTGTGTGGAGGTGCTGCAGGGGGCGGGAGGGTGGAGGGAGGTGTGTGTGTGGGAGGTGCTGCAGGGGGCGGGAGGGTGGAGGGATGTGTGTGTGGAGGTGCTGCGGGGGGGGGGTGGGTGGAGGGATGTGTGTGTGGAGGTGCTGCAGGGGGCGGGAGGGTGGAGGGATGGGTGTGTGGAGGTGCTGCAGGGGGCGGGAGGGTGGAGGGATGTGTGTGTGGAGGTGCTGCGGGGGGCGGGAGGGTGGAGGGATGTGTGTGTGTGTGGAGGTGCTGCAGGGGGCGGGAGGGTGGAGGGATGTGTGTGTGGAGGTGCTGCAGGGGGCGGGAGGGTGGAGGGATGGGTGTGTGGAGGTGCTGCAGGGGGCGGGAGGGTGGAGGGATGTGTGTGTGTGTGGAGGTGCTGCAGGGGGCGGGAGGGTGGAGGGATGGTGTGTGTGGAGGTGCTGCAGGGGGCGGGAGGGTGGAGGGATGTGTGTGTGGAGGTGCTGCGGGGGGCGGGAGGGTGGAGGGATGTGTGTGTGGAGGTGCTGCAGGGGGCGGGAGGGTGGAGGGATGGGTGTGTGGAGGTGCTGCAGGGGGCGGGAGGGTGGAGGGAGGTGTGTGTGGAGGTGCTGCAGGGGGCGGGAGGGTGGAGGGATGTGTGTGTGGAGGTGCTGCGGGGGGCGGGAGGGTGGAGGGATGTGTGTGTGGAGGTGCTGCAGGGGGCGGGAGGGTGGAGGGATGGGTGTGTGGAGGTGCTGCGGGGGGCGGGAGGGTGGAGGGAGGTGTGTGTGGATCACGGGACGCAGGGTGTAATCTGGGAAACCCAAACGTCGAGCCAGATCAACTTTAAACTGCCGTTTTACACTCGATGCAGATGGGGGCGCTCTCCACCTCATGACGCACGGTGGTTGTTTCCTCCACCAATCCGGGTGGAGTTTCCATGTTCTCCCCGTGTCCACGTGGGTTTTCTCCAGGTTCTCTGGTGTCCTCCCACAGTCCAAAAAAACATGGATTCAAGGTAAATATACTGCACCAAATTGCCCCCAGGCACGGTGGCTTAGTGGTTAGCACATTCTCCTCTCAGCACTAGGGATTCCCGGATCGAATCCCCATCTGGGTGGAGTTTCCATGTTCTCCCCGTGTCTGCGTGGGTTTCCTCCGGGTTCTCAGGTTTCCTCCCACAGTCCAAAAACATGGATCAAGTCAATTGAGTTCTCCAAATTGCCCCATATAGAGTGTGTCTGTGTGAGTGAGTGTGTGCCCAGCGATGGATTGGCGCCCTGTCCTGGGTCTATCTGCCCAGCGCCCAAAACGTTCTCCCCTGGATGGGCATGGGGAACCCCACCGCGACCCTAATAGAGGATAAAGCGGGAGATAATGAATGAATGAATGAATGAATGAATGAAATTGCCCCATATAGAGTGAGTGGGTTCCCAGTGGCGTATTGGCCCAGCGCCCGAAACGTTCTCCCCTGGATGGGGATGGAGAACCCAACCCGACCGCCCCCCCCCCCCCCCACAACCCCTGATACAAGGTAAAGCAGAAGATGATGGATGATTAAAGGTGAGGTTCTTATTTTAAGGAAATAAAAGCAAATCTTAGTCATGGTGTGTGTGTGTGTGTGTGTGTGTGTGTGTGTGTGTGTATGTGTGTGTGTGTGTGTGTACTGACGGTCCACTGTCCGGCGCTGAGGTTCTGCAAAGCTCCGGCTGCTGCCTCCAAAGTGTTGAAGTTCTGACTCTCTGTCAACAGAGACAGATAGAGACGCACCACCTCCGGCTGGTAGAGCAACTCGAACCCTGAAACAACGAAGAGCACACACACACACACACACACACACACACACACACACACACACACACACACACACACACACACACACACGCCATGACACCAGCTCAGTTACTGAAGTAAAGGAAGCAGAATCATCTCGGCGCTCAGCTCTGAATCATTTGTGTGTGAGTGAATCACGAGCCGTCGCCGCGGCGACTCCTCACAGCTGAAAGGACAGAGCACTGATTGGCTGCGCGGCTCCTCACGATTAATTAAACTTCAGACGTGAAGCCTGATTCCAACCGAAGAACCAAACTCACAGACCAACATCTGCATTCCAACCGAAGAACCAAACTCACAGACCAACATCTGCATTTCAACCGAAGAACCAAACTCACAGACCAACATCTGCATTCCAACCGAAGAACCAAACTCACAGACCAACATCTGCATTCCAACCGAAGAACCAAACTCACAGACCAACATCTGCATTCCAACCGAAGAACCAAACTCACAGACCAACATCTGCATTCCAACCGAAGAACCAAACTCACAGACCAACATCTGCATTTCAACCGAAGAACCAAACTCACAGACCAACATCTGCATTCCAACCGAAGAACCAAACTCACAGACCAACATCTGCATTTCAACCGAAGAACCAAACTCACAGACCAACATCTGCATTCCAACCGAAGAACCAAACTCACAGACCAACATCTGCATTCCAACCGAAGAACCAAACTCACAGACCAACATCTGCATTCCAACCGAAGAACCAAACTCACAGACCAACATCTGCATTCCAACCGAAGAACCAAACTCACAGACCAACATCTGCATTTCAACCGAAGAACCAAACTCACAGACCAACATCTGCATTCCAACCGAAGAACCAAACTCACAGACCAACATCTGCATTTCAACCGAAGAACCAAACTCACAGACCAACATCTGCATTCCAACCGAAGAACCAAACTCACAGACCAACATCTGCATTCCAACCGAAGAACCAAACTCATAGACCAACATCTGCATTCCAACCGAAGAACCAAACTCACAGACCAACATCTGCATTCCAACCGAAGAACCAAACTCACAGACCAACATCTGCATTCCAACCGAAGAACCAAACTCACAGACCAACATCTGCATTCCAACCGCGACGGACCAACAAACGGGTTCCAAGGGTTTAATGGAGGCTCCGCTACCGACTGACCATGTGACCCAACAACCGCGGCATGATCGATGATGTCACAGAGAGGGAGAGAGAGGGACAGAGACAAGAAAGAGAGACAGGGAGACAGAGGAGAGAGAGAGAGAGAGAGAGAGAGAGAGAGAGAGAGAGAGGATGAGAGACAAGGGAGAGAGAGAGGGAGATAGAGAGATAGGGACAGAAACAGAAAAGAGAGACAGAGGAGAGAGACAGGGAGAGACAGAGGAGAGAGAGAGAGACAGGGGAGAGAGACAGAGGAGAGAGAGAGACAGGGGAGAGAGAGAGAGGATGAGAGACAGACAGAGAGACAGAGGAGAGAGAGAGACAGGGGAGAGAGAGAGAGAGAGGATGAGAGACAGACAGAGAGACAAGGGAGAGAGACAGAGGGAAATAGAGAGATAGGGACAGAGACAGAAAAGAGAGACAGAGGAGAGAGAGAGACAGGGGAGAGAGAGAGACAGGGGAGAGAGAGAGAGAGGATGAGAGACAGACAGAGAGAGACAGAGGGAGATAGAGAGATAGGGACAGAGACAGAAAAGAGAGACAGAGGAGAGAGAGAGAGAGAGGATGAGAGACAGACAGAGAGAGACAGAGGGAGATAGAGAGATAGGGACAGAGACAGAAAAGAGAGACAGAGGAGAGAGAGAGAGAGAGGGGAGAGAGAGAGAGAGAGAGGATGAGAGACAGACAGAGAGAGACAAGGGAGAGAGACAGAGGGAAATAGAGAGATAGGGACAGAGACAGAAAAGAGAGACAGAGGAGAGAGAGAGAGACAGGGAAGAGACAGAGCGAGAGACTGAACGAGAGGGAGACAGGGGGGGAGCGAGAGACAGGGAAACGACCCAGATAGAGAGTGAGAGAGGTAGAGACCGAGAGAGACAGGAGGAGGGAGACAGAGATGGGGGAGAGACAGAAAGAGAGAGAGACAGGGGAGACAGACAGACAGAGACAGACAGGGGGAGAGACATGATGGTCCTTATTGATCGGTTTGACCGCAGCTCAAAACCTGATCGATAATCAATAATCAGAGCGTGGAGCCTGGTTTGGTGTCTCTCTCTCTGGCGGGGACGCCGTCTCGCGGGGACGCCGCCGTCCCGTCCTCACACAGCTTCTCATTCCAGGATTAGATTTCCGGATCAGAAGCGAGCGTATTGATCGATATCGCTCGTTCCTCTGAGGAGAACCGGAGTGTTCTGAGGAGAACCGAGGGGGACATGTTGGTCTTGGCGTCCCAAAGAAGCTCGTCTTCACAGAGGTGTGGGAATACGAGGAACGTCAGAGCGAGACGGTACGCCACGTCTGGAGCAGCTGGCGGCCCGCGGTTGGGGCGTGGCCAAACATTCATCTGATGTTTCTGATTAAACGCCGGCGCGGCTGAACGCTCTGAGGACATCTGTTAGCTAACCGTCCTCGGAACCGAGCCGGAAGCCGGGAACAGCGAGAAGCGGAGTCTGCGGCCGCGGAGAACAACGGGCGGAGAACACGTGGGTGCGTTCGCTCGGTTGCCGGAGCTTTTGTGATGTTTAAACGGTCGCCGTTCCGACGCATTCCGCGGCTCCAGGGTTCCCTCTGTCAGCGAGTTCTCCGCACGACGCCGGCGATGGAACAAAGGTGATTACGAGGCGGCGGAGTCGAGGCGGCTTACGGCTGACTCAGCTCTCGAACCGCCGTTATTCCAAAATGAAGGGATCCAGGTGCCCGAGCGAGGCGGCGGGGTAATCCTCCCAACGTCAGGATGCATGAGCTCACAGACAGCTGTGATTGGTTCATTGGTTCCCCATGCCCATCCAGAGAACGTCTCGGGCGCTATACACCCAGGAGAGGACACCAATCCATCACTGGACACACACTCACTCACACTCACACACACTCTATATGGGGCAATTTGGAGAACTCAATTGACTTGATCCACGTTTTTGGACTGTGGGAGGAAACCGGAGAACCCGGAGGAAAACCCATGCGGACACGGCGAGAACATGCAAACTCCACCCAGATGGGGATTCCAACTGGGAATCCCTAGTGCTGAGAGGAGAACATGCTAAACCACTAAGCTGCCGTGGCACCCCACGAATAACTAATGATTTCTAATTTTAGATTTTTAAGACCCAAGTTACAAAGTCCTTCCCGTCTTCGTTAATCTGCGGAAAGCGTTGCATCATTTTGTCTTTTTATAAACTGAGGCGCGAGTTTCTGCCAAACAGAAAAAGGAATGAGAACATGTTGTGGGAGGCCAACGGAGCTGCCATCAGAGGAGCCGTTGATTTCGACTCGTTAACGGAATTTCCAGACAGAAAAATCGCCCTGAGGAAGGGACCTCGGAGGCGTCTCACCAACTTTTCATCTGAAGACGTCCGAGCCAGTCGACTCCCTTTCAGGCCCAGCGGGACGCTGAATGGTGTCTCTGTCCTCGTGACAGCTGTCTCGATCTGCGCATGGCGGGGACCTCGAATGGGGCAGGAAGCCCTGAAATGATGGCGTCTTGCCTTTGTGCGAGTGTGAGGAGGTCAGTCTGCCACGGAGCGGCACACGGCGCGCCGTCTATCCGCTGACACCAAAAGCATCTGCCGAGAGGAAGTTGGGACCGGACACAGTCGCTCCTTTTGTTCTCCGTTCACAAAACTTCCTCCAGGTCGAAGCAACGGTTATACGAACCAGCAGAACGCTCCGGGTTCCGCAGATGGACGAGACCTCGTCACGGTAACAGCTGCCTGGCAACCGCAGACTGCCGTAGGGCCAATCTGCTTCGGTTCCACGATCAGAGACCGACACTTGGACCGGACCTCACCAAGTCCCTGCCCTCACCAAGTCCCATTCTGCCAGTTTAACGTTGAAGGAATCGGAACCACGACTCTGAACGTTATCCATTACACCACGTGACTTTCAGAGGAGCTTCAGAGGAGACAACGTGAGGAGGTTCTACAGGAACAAAAGCTCTACGTGATCAGAATCCCCGAGAGGCCATGGTGCAGTTTTCTAAGTGGGACCCGCCAAAACCGTAAAACTCTAAAGAGAACCAGAAGACAGAACCATGGAACCAGAGTGATGAATATGGGGATAACAACCACTATGGAGGGACTTCATTTCTGGCCCTCTGGGTTAAACTTTTGAGGGCTGAATTAGTGAATGATGTTCCCAAACAGTACATTAAGGTACCTTGCAGGGTGGTGCCGGGTTACATTTACATTTTGGTCATTTATTGGACGTTTTTATCCAAAGCGACTTACAAGGTGAGCACAGGGTTAATCACAGCGCCCCCTGGAGCAGCAAGAGTTAAGGGTCTTGCTGAAGCGACCCACACTGGTAACTTCAGTGGACCTGGGATTTGAACCCCCAACCTTCAGATTGATAGCCCAACGCCCTAACCACTGAGCTACCACTCCCTGGGTTGCCAGGCATTACACCCCTTGAGGCAACACGGACGCCCTGATGTCACTTCTAAGCACGAAAATGGAACCCCACCGAAAACATGAAGAACCCAAACACGACGTCGCTTCTACCATTGCGTAGCTGAGACGGTAACCATAGCAACGTTCTGTAATGATGGTAACAGACGTCTGAAGAACTGAAGTGACTGACTGATTACGATAAGGTTTATCGGTTCACAACACATTTTACAGCATGGTGCTTCAGGGTGTTCACCGCCGGTCCGGTCGTCAGGTCAACCCCACGTCGGTCCGGCGGCGGGCGCATCGGAGGTCCCCAGCAGCCGCTTCCGGCACATGCTCTGATTTATATAAGCAGGTGAGAACGTGGGTGCGGACGGGACAGATGCTCGTGGGTGACTTCTCAGTTAGATGTTTGAAAGTGGGAACGATGCAGTGAGGAGGTGCTCCATTTCTGAGCGTTGGACAGATCTGACGGTCCCCGCCGCCGCACGGCAAAGTAAACAGACAGGAGTCGGAACCCGACGAAGCTGCAATTATGAAAACCGCGTCGGAACCATCTGCCGCCGGAGCCACGGGCTGGATGTTATTGGAAGGTTTCACCCCGTCAAATTCCTCCTTGTTTTGGTTTCTTATTGCCTCTCCCGGCTGTCTCCCTGTCTCCCCCTCCAGCTCCCGTGTTCGTCTCTTGTTTCCTCTCTTCATCTTCTGGCTCGGACGGGTTCCTCTGATGCCAGTTCGGGCTGCGGCGCCTGAAGGGTCTTCAGGAAGCGTCACCGAAATAACGCTCCCATTTTTAGTCCATGTGCTCGTCGCAGGTTCAGCCCAGAACAGACATGTAGCCAGAGGAGACAGGTGTGTGAGGACGCGATAGCAAAGACTGACCTCATTAAAACACCTCTGGAATGCATCGGAACGCCGACCCCGGGCATGGACATTCATAATAAACACACTTACAAAGAATACCTCGTACCCCGGGTTGTGTTTCTATACCATTTATATACTAAACCTATGGAAGTGGATGAACGTCTGTGCATTAAACTATAAA
>JAFMOC010000541.1:22500-25000 GCA_019802505.1 Corydoras sp. C115 | reverse complement strand
TTACACACACACACACACACACACACACACACACAGCGAGAGAGACTCCACACTTGTCACTACATGCTCTAATGGCTGAGGTTCTCTGTGGTGGAAACCCCATTAAAAATGCATGAGAGGAGACGACGGGAGCAGCAGGCTAATGAATATTACTGCAATGGCATGCACACACACACACACACACACACACACACACACACACACGCACGCGCGCAACGGCAACACGATGACACACACTCTGAATCATCAAACAAGACACTCATCTAAAAAGATGCTCCAACAGCAGCTTAAAGAATCACTAATGATGAAGATGAGAGGAAGACGAGGAGGAAGAGAAAAGAGGAAGAAGAGAAAGAAAAGGGGAGGAGAGGACAGAACGAAGACGAGACGACCGAGAGGACGGAAGGAAGGACGGAAGTGATAAAGGGAGGACAGACGGAGAGGGACAGACGGGAGGATGGAAGAGGAGATGATGAAGAGGAGGAAAAAAAAAAATATATAAAAAAATCAATCTTTTTTGAAAGCCAGCCCATAACGAGTTAAAAGCCTTCATCCTAAATTAATTCTGATTGAGAAAAATAAGATTTAATAGAAAATGGGCAATTTGTTCATAGAAAACCAAATTAATTAATGACCACTAATTGGTTAATTTAACTGATTTATGTGTCGTCATCGACGACGAACAACTGTGCAAAGTTTCAGCTTAATAACGGGATAACGGGAGGTGCGTGAAACAGCATTTACAAACTTTTTATTCCAAAACAAATAATAATATAGGAGTGATCATCCATCCATCTATTATCTTTCCGTTTTGTCCTCTACTAGTGTGTGTGTGTGTGTGGGGGGGGGGGTGTTTCCACATGCCCATCCAGGGGAGAACGTTTCGGGCGCTGGGCAGATACACCCAGGACAGGGCGCCAATCTATCACTGGACACACACTCACACACACAGACACACTCTATATGGGGCAATTTGGAGAATTAACCCATGTCGACTTGACCCATGTTTATTGGACTGTGGGAGGAAACCGGAGAACCCGGAGGAAACCCAAGCAGACACGGGGACAACATGGAAACTCCACCCAGATTGGGATTCGAACCGGGAATCTCTAGCGCTGAGAGGAGAACCGTACTGCCAGGGTGATAATAATAATAAATAAATTAAATAATTAATAAAGAGCGGCACGGTGGCTTAGTGGTTTAGCACGTTCTCCTCTCAGCTCTAGAGATTCCCGGTTCGAATCCCCATCTGGGTGGAGTTTCCATGTTCTCCCCGTGTCCGCGTGGGTTTCCTCCGGGTTCTCCGGTTTCCTCCCACAGTCCAAAAACATGGATCAAGTCAATTGAGTTCTCCAAATTGCCCCATATACAGTGTGTCTGTGTGAGTGAGTGTGTGCCCAGCGATGTGCCCCTGTCCTGGGTGTATCTGCCCAGCACCCGAGACGTTCTCCCCTGGATGGGCATGGGGAACCCCCCCCCGCGAACCTATTAGAGTATAAAGCGGAAGATAATGAATGAATGAATGAATTAATTAATAATAATTTTTAAAATAATAATATAATAATAATAAAAAAGCAAGAGCAAGAGAGGACAGAAAGGAGGACAGAGGGGAGGACAAACAGAGGGCAGGAGGGGGGGGGGGGGCAGAAGGGGAGTAAGGAGGAGGAACTTACCCTGATTAAACCATTCCTCTACAGTAAGCGGCGCAGGAACCAAACACACAGAGAAACAGAAGAAGAGGAACCATAAACCGGTGTGCGTCTCAAACCTGCAGCGCAGTTCACATCATCATTCAGCTTCAGAACCGAACCGGCCCACTCAAACTGACCGGCCCACTCAAACTGACCGGCCCACTCAAACTGACCGGCCCACTCAAACTGACCGGCCCACTCAAACTGACCGGTGCTCCACCCGGGGTCAGGATCAGGGTCAGGTGGCCGCAGGGACGGTGTCACGTGACACGGTCCCGGTTCAATTGTAAACGGCGTCGAGGGTTCGACGGCGTGACGGAGTGACATGCCGGCGTTCCTCCAGCAGGGGGACGTCCCCGTGTTCCGCTCCGCCCCGCCCCACGTCCGTTCCCTCAGACTGCTGAATTACTGCATCCGTTTCCCGCAGCGCTCCTCTGGACGCGGCCGGTTTAAATGACCCCCTTTTAGCTCGGGTGACGGATCGCCGGGGGCCCCGCGCGCCCGAAACAAATGGCTTCACAGAAAGGTGGCTGAAGCCTTTTAGGACGGAACATTCGATGCATTTGCGGCAGGCCATTTGCACCGCACCCCCCGCTCTAACTGGCCCTCATTAGCCCCTAACAGCCCTCGTTATGTGCATGTGCGTGCGGGCGCCGCGATCGATCTCGATGTAATTTTAACACGTCCAGGGTTCGAGCTGCTGTTCCGCCGGAATAATTAGCTCCTCGACAGACGCGAGCGGGGGCCCGAAGGGACCGGCCTGAGCTAATTATTAAAATGTCACGACTCCTCTCTCAAGACGCCCGGGG
>JAFMOC010000541.1:0-17500 GCA_019802505.1 Corydoras sp. C115 | reverse complement strand
GTTTGGTGTAGTGTAGTGTAGTGTAGCTTGGTGTAGTGTAGTGTAGTTTGGTGTAGTGTAGTGTAGTTTGGTGTAGTGTAGTGTAGCTTGGTGTAGTGTAGTTTGGTGTAGTGTAGTGTAGTGTAGCTTGGTGTAGTGTAGTGTAGTTTGGTGTAGTGTAGTTTGGTGTAGTGTAGTTTGGTGTAGTGTAGTTTGGTGTAGTGTAGTGTAGTGTAGCTTGGTGTAGTGTAGTGTAGTTTGGTGTAGTGTAGTTTGGTGTAGTGTAGTGTAGCTTGGTGTAGTGTAGTTTAGTGTAGTGTAGTGTAGTGTAGTTTGGTGTAGTGTAGTGTAGTGTAGCTTGGTGTAGTGTAGTGTAGTTTGGTGTAGTGTAGTTTGGTGTAGTGTAGTTTGGTGTAGTGTAGTTTGGTGTAGTGTAGTGTAGTTTGGTGTAGTGTAGTTTGGTGTAGTGTAGTTTGGTGTAGTGTAGTTTGGTGTGGTTTGGTGTAGTGTAGTTTGGTGTAGTGTAGTTTGGTGTAGTTGGAGGAACAGAGCACTCAGCCCCGTGAGAACCGTATAAATAGTCTCAGTACCGCAGGCATCCTGACGTGTTCTTGAAGACCGTGGTCCACTGAGCGTCTCTGGGTTTCGAGTCCTCGTTAGGCTCCGCCTCCCAGCCCGAGTGAGGGATGATCACCTCGTTGGTCATGGTCTGCAGCGCGTGGTTTATAATCACCATCTTCAGCGGCTCGTACGAGGACAGGTTCCACAAGGTTCCTGTCAGAACAACAGCAGAGGCCAGAAGTTTGATTGGGTGGATGGGTGGAGGTTATAATGAAGGATGGCCCTGCATGATCCCAGGAGGTTCTACAGGAGGAGCTACCACCCACACAGTCGGCCCTCCTCCTCCTCATCATCATTAATAATTCACCTCCCAGTTCTAGTTCCAGTTCTTCTTTCATTTTGGAACTACACCTAACCACATGGTTAGGGCTGCATGAGTTCACACGACCCGCCCTCCACCCCTACAAAGCGGGATAGGCCCCAGTCCTCATTTCGAGGAGGAAGGTTGAGTCATGCAGTGAGAACCGCAGATTTATTTGTTCTACATTCTGAGTTCAGTAAACAACATCACGCCACATTCACAACTCCGACAGAAGAGCCGGGATAAGCCCAGCTCCGTGTGAGCCAATCAAATTCCACCGTCGTGTCTATACGCAGCCTGCTGAGCACCCGGGGTCACAGTCATGCTGGGCCTTCCCCAAACTGTTCTCACAAAGTTGTAGTATAAACCGTCTAAACCGTGACCTGCTGCTGGGTTCTACACCCCGCCGCGCTCACGCTGAACGGAACCCGAATGAACAGTCAGCGGGTGAAGGGGGCGTGGTCTCATTCTTCTGTAACTTTAATTTTAAATAAACATCAAAGGATCAGACATCAAACACAGAGAATGTGTACCGCTGTGGAACACTGGGCTTTTCTGGGTTCTCCTCACCAAGAACCGACAAACAACTCAAAACAAAAAAACAACCAATGAATGATTTATTAATTATTATTTCAAAGAGCTGCAGAGAGGAACGTTTAGAGAGGAACGTTTAGAGGAGATTTGGGTTTCTGGTTTTCTGAGCCGTTTTTGTTTTTGTTTGTTTTTTGGGGTTTTGTTTTTTGGATTTGGGGGTTTTGGGTTTTTGTTTTTTGGGGTTTTGGGTTTTTGGATTTAGGGGGTTTGGGGTTTTGTTTTTTGGATTTTGGGGTTTTGTTTTTTTTTGATTTGGGGATTTTTTTTTTTTTTTTTTTTGGATTTAGGGGTTTTGGGTTTTTGTTTTTTGGATTTAGGGGTTTTGGGTTTTTGTTTTTTGGGGTTTTGTTTTTTTGGATTTAGGGGGTTTTGTTTTTTTGTTTTTTAGGGTTTTGTTTTTAATTTGGGGGGGTTTGGGTTTTTGGGTTTTTGTTTTTTTGGATTTAGGGGGTTTGGGGTTTTGTTTTTTGGATTTGGGGGTTTTGTTTTTTTTGGATTTGGGGGGTTTTGGGTTTTGTTTTTTTGGATTTGGGGGTTTAGTTTTTTTTGGATTTGGGGGTTTGGGGTTTTGGGTTTTTGGATTTGGGGTTTTGAGGTTTGTTTTTTTGGATTTGGTGGTTTTGTTTTTTTGGATTTGGGGTTTTTGTTTTTTTGGAATTGGGGGTTTTGTTTTTTTGGATTTGGGGTTTTTGTTTTTTTGGATTTGGGGGTTTTGTTTTTTGGATTTGGGTTTTTTTTTCTGTTTTGGGATTCTGAAGCATCTCAGAGTCACGAAGATAAATGAGACAATTTATTGTAAATGATTCATAAAGATTAAAGTGCGTTTCGAAGCGGGTGGAACGTAATACGTTTAAACAGGGAGCTGGAAAGCAGGTTAATTATGTGATTTTAATTGCAGATGAGCAGCTGGGCGTCGGGACGCATCACACGCCGACTCATCACCCACAAACCCCCCCCCCACCCCCCATATATACGTTCTCATGTACGTTCTCATCACTGCAAACCTTACTCTACAGTGAAGTTTAGCATTGAGTTTAACAGAGGGACGGGAGAGGGAAGACATTTTGGAGCTTATGAATGGAGACAGGGGTTCAGGGGGTGAGATGGAGGACGTTTGGACACGTGGAGGACGGTTTAGGATGTTGGAATGATGATGAGGATGGAGCCACCAGACAGGAGGAGGACAGGAAGGACAAAGAGGAGGGTGATGGATGAGGAAGGATGTGGTGAGGGAGGACATGATATTTCGGGCGAGAGAGAGATTAAAGATTCACTGTGGCGCCCGCGGCACGGTGGCTTAGTGGTTTAGCATGTTCTCCTCTCAGCGCTAGGGATTCCCAGTTAGAATCCCCATCTGGGTGGAGTTTCCAAAAAACATGGATCAAGGTCAATTGAATTCTCCAAATTGCCCCATATAGCGTGTGTGGGTGAGTGAGTGTGTGACCAGTGATAGATTGCCCCCCTGTGCTGGGTGTATCTGCCCAGCACCCGAAACGTTCTCCCCTGGATGGGCATGGGGAACCACCTGCATCCCCAGGAGAGAATAGAGCAGAAGATAATGGATGGATGGATGGATG
Organism: Corydoras sp. C115; assembly: GCA_019802505.1. Taxonomy (NCBI): domain Eukaryota; kingdom Metazoa; phylum Chordata; class Actinopteri; order Siluriformes; family Callichthyidae; genus Corydoras; species Corydoras sp. C115. The sequence goes on along the minus strand of JAFMOC010000541.1, from coordinate 14,428 downwards.
GATGGATGTGGCGCCCCCTAACGATAACAGCTGAAAGTAGAACGTGTGAGGACATGGTGTTGGAGTTCCTGTTGTTCTTTAGCAGAACGTTGAAGAAAAACTGCAGTCGAAGTCTCAAAATACAACAAATATTTGTTGTATTCCTGAAGACGACGCGGACAGAATCAGACATCCTGAAAAGCAGAACCCTGCCAGGGTTCCGTAATGAACCCGTCCTCGCTGTGCCAACCGAATCAAACCCCCGCTGCTCAGCTCCAGCGAGGAACCGTCCTAATTCTCCTGCCTCCCATGACCCGGACGGCTCGGTGACCTGCGCGCAGAACCCCCGGCACTCTGATGTCACCGCTTGCGTCTGGGATCCTGATGTTTGTGGAAGTGAAGCACTGCGCCGCGTGGTTACGGCTTTATCGGCTCTACGGTTCCCCGCTCGTCCCCGCCGCCTCGCAGCTGATTCATTTCAGCTGCTCCTCCACTCCCCCATCCATCACCGAGCTCGGAGGACGGGGGAGACGACGGGAGGAAATCCCGAGGTTCTCTAATAGAACCTGCATTCTGTTTTGAGTTCTCCCAGTGTGGCGCTCTGTTGGACATCCAGCAGCATTTTGGGTCTGGACTCCCTCTGTTCTAACAGCCTCCACCCATCAGAGGGACAGACTGGCAGCGAGGTCGCTCATTCAGTCCAGGCTTAGGATTGATGTTCCGATTCATCCCAAAGCTGTATTGGATTTGCGCAGCACCTGCGGTTCCTCTGAACGCGTCTGATCTGCAGACAGCTGAGGTTCCGAATCGTGAGGTTCCGTTTGCGTCTCCACATCCAACAACGCTGTTTTGGGTTTTTGTTTTTTGGATTTAGGGGTTTTGGGTTTTTGTTTTTTTGGATTTGGGGATTTTGTTTTTTTTTGGATTTGGGGGGTTTTGGGTTTTTGTTTTTTAGGGTTTTGTTTTTGATTTGGGGGGGGGGTTTAGATTTTTGTTTTTTGAGTTTTTGTTTTTTTGGATTTGGGGATTTTGTTTTTTTTTGGATTTGGGGGGTTTTGGGTTTTGTTTTTTTGGATTTGGGGGGTTTTGGGTTTTGTTTTTTTGGATTTGGGGGTTTGGGTTTTTGTTTTTTGGGGTTTTGTTTTTGATTTGGGGGGGTTTGGGTTTTTGTTTTTGGGTTTTTGTTTTTTTGGATTTAGGTGGTTTGGGGTTTTTGTTTTTTGGGGTTTTGTTTTTGATTTGGGGGGGTTTGGGTTTATGTTTTTGGGTTTTTGTTTTTTTGGATTTAGGTGGTTTGGGGTTTTGTTTTTTGGATTTAGGGGTTTTGGGTTTTTGTTTTTTGGGTTTTTGTTTTTTTGGATTTGGGGATTTTGGTTTTTTTTTTTTGGATTTGGGGGGTTTTTGGGTTTTGATTTTTTGGATTTGGGGGTTTGGGGTTTTGGTTTTTTGGATTTGGGGTTTTGGGTTTTTGGATTTGGGGTTTTGAGTTTTTGTTTTTGGATTTGGGGGGTTTTGGGTTTTTGGATTTGGGGGTTTTTGTTTTTTGGATTCACATCCAACAACGCTGCGCCGCTGATGCGTCTTATACCAATCTAATTTGCATAACGAGGACAACGAGAACCTCACCGCCGGAATTCACGACTTCCTTTGAATTCCTTTAAATTGCCCCCATTTAGTGTGAGCGAGTGTGAGCCCAGCGATGGATTGGCGTCCTGTCCTGGGTGTATCTGCCCGAAACGTTCTTCCTTGGATGGGCCCATGAACCCAGTAAAGAATTAACCTCCATCACGTTCTACGGTGCGGTTCTACGGTACGGTTCTACGGTACGGTTCTACGGTGCGGTTCTACGGTGCGGTTCTACGGTACGGTTCTATGGTAAATAAGCCTGATACCGTTTCTTCTGTAAGTTTTAGAAATTGTAAAACATAAAGCGTCCATACTTTTGTCCACACGGTGCCCGTCTTCTGTAACACTAGAACCAAAAACCCTAAAAACTGTCCTCTAGCTGGAGGTTCTACGACCTGTGGTCCACGGTTCCTGGACGGGTTCCTGAGGTTTTTCCAGAGGAATGACAAGGTCCAGCTCTGCACGGCTGACAGCCTCCTGCTATTTCGAAGACCCTGCAATTAGTTTTAATTGAGGCGCAGCGTGCCAGTTCCTCGCGCCCGGTACGTGTTGAGAATGGACTTTGTTTTTACAGCGGCCTGGAGAACCGACGCGTCCGGGTGTCCGGCCCCCGGAGAAGCTGGTTCCTCGTGTGCTGCTATTTTTAGTTTGGAAAGAAAAGGTCCAAAGCTCTGTGCAATCATTCCAGCCGAGGCAACACAACGCCGCATTCTGATTGGCTCATGGATCTCCATGTTTATCTCAAAAGCCAAATGCAGGCATCTATTGTTCTGTCTCAGTAACGTGGAACCTTAAAGCTCAGGAAATAAAGAACCCGAATAATCCGCCACAGGGATTAATTAGAGCCGTTATGGCTCAATGCTGTTATTAAGGTTTAGTCCCCAGACCGAGAGGAATGCTGTTATTAAGGTTTAAATCCTATAACTAGAGCTGCTGTTTAGAACCCGCTCTGAATGCTGGATTAACGGTCAGGGTTCTGCGATCCAGTGGCTTTAACCAGCTGAAGGTTGTTATGAATGCTGTTATTAAGGTTGTTATGAATGCTGTTATGTTATGAATGCTGTTTATGAATGCTGTTATGAATGCTGTTACTAAGGGTGTTATGAATGCTGTTATGAATGTTGTTCTGAATGTTGTTATGAATGCTGTTATGAATGTTGTTATGAATGCTGTTATTAAGGTTGTTATGAATGCTGTTATGAATGCTGTTATTAAGGTTGTTATGAATGCTGTTATGAATATTGTTATGAATGCTGTTATTAATGTTGTTATGAATGCTGTTATGAATGCTGTTATTGTTTATGAATTAATGCTGTTATGAATGAAGGTTTTTATGAATGCTGTTATTAAGGTTGTTAAATGCTGTTATGAATGCTGTTATTAAGGTTGTTATGAATGCTGTTATTAAGGTTGTTATGAATGCTGTTATGAATGCTGTTATTAAGGTTGTTATGAATGCTGTTATTAAGGTTGTTATGAATGCTGTTATGAATGCTGTTATTAAGGTTGTTATGAATGCTGTTATGAATGTTGTTATGAATGCTGTTATTAAGGTTGTTATGAATGCTGTTATTAAGATTGTTATGAATGCTGTTATGAATGTTGTTATGAATGTTGTTATTAAACGTCGTGGTAACGGCGGCTGCCGGCAAAATGATGCAGGATTTATATATATTTTTTGCAGCCGAACGCAGAACGGCCTCTGGGAGCGAGATCCTTTGTGTTCCAGTGAAAAAGCAACAAAGCAAAGTCACGGCTGAGACGCGGAACCGACCTGTTTACTAAAGACCTCCGAATAAAGCCGAGCTCAGCGGCGTGCGGCTGAAACAGCAAATCTCCGACAGAACGCCGAGCGAGCGAGTGTGTGGGCTCTAGGATGGAGGAACCCTGCCGTAGTGAACGTTCTCGAGTGGGGGGGGGGATGATCGTCTGAATCCGCCCGGCGTTTCAGATTCATTCCTCAGAAACCTGATTATATTTTATAGGGAAGATCAAAGACACAATAAAGCGAGCGACGCACCGGTGACGAGCTCGCGGATCTCGGCGTCGCCGCTCTTCCTGAGGAGGCGCACCAGGGCCGGGATGCCGTCGCAGGTCCTGATGGCCGCCTTGTTGTCGTTGTCTTTGCCGAAGGAGAGGTTGCGCAGGGCGCCGCAGGCCTTACGCTGCACCTCGCCCTTGGGGTGCTCGAGCAGGGCCACCAGCGACGGGATGCCCTTCAGCTGCCGCACGGCTTTCTTCACCGCGTCGTTCTCGTAGCAGAGGTGCTGCAGGTAGGCGGCGGCGTTGGCCTTGACCGGATCGAGCGGGTGGCCGAGCATGGCGATGACCTCGGGCAGGTCCGGATCGCGCCAGCACCTCGGGTCCTGACGGGCGCCGCCGTCCAGGCCGTCCAGGCTGGCCGTGCTCCCTCGCTCGGGTTGAGCCAGGGGGGCGGGGTACACCGAGGGTGGGTAACGGAGGCGCTCGTCTATCAGCTCGCTCTCAATCGGGTCCTCATAACCTCTGTTTACAAAAGAGAGAGAGAAAGAGCGAGAGAGAGAGAGACATGAGAAACATGGTCCTGTAATAAAACCCAATCTGATTTGTACCTCATCACTAATTCTGTAGTTCATCTGAGGTACAAGGTCTGAGGGAGGAGGTACGAGGTCTGAGGGATGAGGTACGAGGTCTGAGGGATGAGGGAGGAGGTACGAGGTCTGAGGGATGAGGTACGAGGTCTGAGGTACGAGGTCTGAGGTCTGAAGGATGAGGGAGGAGGTACGAGGTCTGAGGTACGAGGTCTGAGGTCTGAGGTCTGAGTTACGAGGTCTGAGGGATGAGGTACGAGTTCTGAGGGAGGAGGTACGAGGTCTGAGGTACGAGGTCTGAGGTCTGAGGTACGAGGTCTGAGGGATGAGGTACAAGGTCTGAGGTACGAGGTCTGAGGTCTGAGGGATGAGGGAGGAGGTACGAGGTACGAGGTCTGAGGGAGGAGGTACGAGGTCTGAGGTACGAGGTCTGAGGGAGGAGGTACGAGGTCTGAGGTCTGAGGGAGGAGGTAGGAGGTCTGAGGGAGGAGGTCTGAGGGAGGAGGTACGAGGTCTGAGGGAGGAGGGAGGAGGTCTGAGGGAGGAGGTACGAGGTCTGAGGGAGGAGGTCTGAGGGAGGAGGTACGAGGTCTGAGGGAGGAGGTAGGAGGTCTGAGGGAGGAGGTCTGAGGGAGGAGGTACGAGGTCTGAGGGAGGAGGGAGGAGGTCTGAGGGAGGAGGTAGGAGGTCTGAGGGAGGAGGTCTGAGGGAGGAGGTATGAGGGAGGAGGGAGGAGGTCTGAGGGAGGAGGTACGAGGTCTGAGGGAGGAGGTAGGAGGTCTGAGGGAGGAGGTCTGAGGGAGGAGGTACGAGGTCTGAGGGAGGAGGTAGGAGGTCTGAGGGAGGAGGTATGAGGTCTGAGGGAGGAGGGAGGAGGTCTGAGGGAGGAGGTACGAGGTCTGAGGGAGGAGGTCTGAGGGAGGAGGTACGAGGTCTGAGGGAGGAGGTAGGAGGTCTGAGGGAGGAGGTCTGAGGGAGGAGGTACGAGGTCTGAGGGAGGAGGTCTGAGGGAGGAGGTACGAGGTCTGAGGGAGGAGGGAGGAGGTCTGAGGGAGGAGGTACGAGGTCTGAGGGAGGAGGTCTGAGGGAGGAGGTAGGAGGTCTGAGGGAGGAGGTCTGAGGGAGGAGGTACGAGGTCTGAGGGAGGAGGTAGGAGGTCTGAGGGAGGAGGTAGGAGGTCTGAGGGAGGAGGTCTGAGGGAGGAGGTACGAGGTCTGAGGGAGGAGGTAGGAGGTCTGAGGGAGGAGGTAGGAGGTCTGAGGGAGGAGGGAGGAGGTCTGAGGGAGGAGGTACGAGGTCTGAGGGAGGAGGTAGGAGGTCTGAGGGAGGAGGTAGGAGGTCTGAGGGAGGAGGGAGGAGGTCTGAGGGAGGAGGTACGAGGTTTGTCACTGCACTGTTATCTCCTCACGTTAAATAAATCCCACGGGAGAATAAAAAAACTCCAGAGAGAAAAAGCCGAACGGCACCATGATGGACGGGATCTAGTTGGGGGGGGGGGGGGGTGTTGTGGAGGTAAAGACAGATGTAAAGACGGGACAGGCTTAAGTGGGACAGGAGAGTGAGTGATGGAGACGCAAAGACGATATAAAGTGATGGAGGAGTGATGGAGGAGTGATGGAGGGTGAGCCGTTATTAAGCACTCTGTCGAGATGGAGCCAAAAAAAAAAAAAAATAAAAAAAACCTCCTTTAAAAGAGGAGCAGACAGTTTGTTATTGAGGTTCAGCCTCACTGTGAGCGGGGGTATTCACCGGGACGACGAGACGATCAGACTCCACTCACCGTTATCCTAAAAATTATTAATAATTAAACACTTAATGAAATTAAACGAGTCGATGCCACATCACGGTCTGCGTCTAAAAACAACGGTTGCCATGACAACTCCACTCCCCCATCAACAGCAACTGCGACAACTGTAAGTCAACCTCCATAATCACTTACAAACAATTAGTGCCACTGTTACAGTAATTCTTCACAAATAAGCTGCCACAACCTCTATAATCCCTCAAATATTGGTTGCCACTGCAATTATTTTCCACATAAACAACAGTTGCCATGACTACTATAATCCCCCCATCAACAACAGTCAATACTAGAACTGTAATTCCTCCTCATCAACAATGGTTGCCACAACCTCAATAATCACTTATAAACAATTAGTGCTACCACAAAAAAAAAAAAACAAAAAAAAAAATCACAAGGAGGTTGCCACAACCTCTACAATCCCTCATTAACATGGGTTGGCAGTACAACTTCTTTCTCCATAAACATCAGTTGCCCTGACTACCGTAATCCCCCATGAACAATGGTTTCTACTGACTGTAATCCATTTTCAACAACGGTTGCCACAACCTTGATAACCGCTCCGATTTGGTTGCCAAAACTAACTCCTCCTTTAAACGATAGTCGCCATGACTAAAATAATCCCCCATTATTTTAATTCCACAAAGGTTGCCATAACCTTGATAATCACTTAAATACAATTAGTGCCACTTCTACAATAATTCCTAATAAACAACGGTTGCCACAACCTCTATAACCCTAATAAACATTGGTTATAAGTACAACTATCTTCGCCCATTAACAACGGTTGCCAAAACTACAATAATCCCTCATTGTAACAGCTTGGTGGGAGAAGTTTTAGGTGACATCCCATAATACTGACAAGATGTTGAGAAGTGAATGCATCGAGTCCGAGTGACGAAGAAAATGATCGAGGAGAACAGAACCTGGGACCGTCGGAACCGATGATGTCCCTCTGCTCGGTGTCTCGTCACTAAGGGCAACTGAGGCACCTGTTTGGGTTTCGCAGCTTTAAACTCTGAAATTAGAACCGACATCAAAGCCGCCGAGCTCGTTAACACAGCAGCCACGCCGCATCATCAAAGCCTGAGGGTCCGGGGTCGCAAGAGACGTCCCCGCTCTGATCAGACGCAGGACACCGGATCAGACCGGCTCGCACGACCAGAGACGGCTGCAGGGCATGCAAAGCTACAGGTCCGTCGGTCCCAGTGTCGGTCCCTGTGTCTGCCTGCGTGTCGGTCCCTGTGTGTCGGTCCCTGTGTGTGCCAGTGTGTCGGTCCCTGTGTCTGCCTGCGTGTCGGTCCCTGTGTCGGTCCCTGTGTCTGCCTGTGTGTCGGTCCCTGTGTCGGTCCCTGTGTCGGTCCTTGTGTCTGCGTGTCGGTCCCTGTGTCGGTCCTTGTGTCTGCCTGCGTGTCGGTCCCTGTGTCTGCCTGTATGTCAGTCCCTGTGTCAGTCCCTGTGTCTGCCTGTGTGTCGGTCCCTGTGTGTTGGTCCCTGTGTCTGCCTGTGTGTCGGTCCCTGTGTGTTGGTCCCTGTGTCTGCCTGTGTGTCGGTCCCTGTGTGTTGGTCCCAGTGTCTGCCTGCGTGTCGGTCCCTGCCTCTGCCTGCGTGTTGATCTCTGTGTCAGTCCCTGTGTGTTGGTCCTTGTGTCTGCCTGTCAGTCCCTGTGTCTGCCGGCGTGTCGGTCTCTGTGTCAGTCCCTGTGTGTTGGTCCCTGTGTCTGCCGGCGTGTCGGTCCCTGTGTGTTGGTCCCTGTGTCTGCCTGTATGTCGGTCTCTGTGTCAGTCCCTGTGTGTTGGTCCCTGTGTCTGCCTGTGTGTCGGTCTCTGTGTCAGTCCCTGTGTCTGCCTGTGTGTCGGTCCCTGTGTGTTGGTCCCTGTGTGTTGGTCCCTGTGTCTGCCTGTGTGTCGGTCCCTGTGTGTTGGTCCCTGTGTCTGCCTGCGTGTCGGTCCCTGCCTCTGCCTGTGTGTTGATCTCTGTGTCAATCCCTGTGTGTTGGTCCCTGTGTCTGCATGTCGGTCCCTGGGTCTGAAGGCGTGTCGATCTCTGTGTCAGTCCCTGTGTGTTGGTCCCTGTCTGCCGGCGTGTCGGTCCCTGTGTGTTGGTCCCTGTGTCTGCCTGTGTGTCGGTCTCTGTGTCAGTCCCTGTGTGTTGGTCCCTGTGTCTGCCTGTGTGTCGGTCCCTATTTCAGTCCCTGTGTTGGCCTGCGTGTCGGTCCCTGTTTTGGTCTTTGTGTGTTGGTCCCTGTGTCTACATGTCGGTCCCTGTTTTGGTCCCTGTGTGTTGGTCCCTGTGTCTACATGTCGGTCCCTGTTTTGGTCCCTGTGTGTTGGTCCCTGTGTCTACATGTCGGTCCCTGTTTCGGTCCCTGTGTTGGCCTGCATGTCGGTCCCTGTGTTGGACTGCGTGTCGGTCCCTGTAACTGCGTCCCTGTGTCGGTACAGATGAGTCCACAGTGATGATGGAACCGCCGTCTCCGGAACACGTGAGTGAATTCTGATTCATAGGGACCCAGCTCATCGGCCCAGCGGGGGGTCTGATGGGCAGCGGGTCACGGCGATCGTTGTCAGAACGGAGGATTATGGGTAACGTGAGGCCAGTGCTGGGTGCAGATTGGCGAGCGAGTTAAAGAAGTGAAAGAGCAGAGCGGAGATAAACGGTGTCAGCGGCGTGAACACTTCAAAGCCGTCATCTCAGTATCTCACTCACACACAGCCCCGCCCCCCCGCCGCTCCCCCCCCCCCCCGCGCCGCCGTAAAGGCTCCGCAAATTGAAATCCGTGGCAGAGGTTGCGTATGGATGCGAAACGCGCGGCGTGACGGGAATGTCAGGATTTGCATTTAAATTGCAGCGTGAACGCAAAACGTATGTGCGCTCGGACCCGCCGCCCAGATCACAGATCCCCATCACGACGCCATGACGACGGGACGCCCGAGAGAAAGGTGTCCGATGGTGTGCATCTCCTCGTACGACCCCCCCCCCCCCCCCCCCCCATTACCCCGACTCCCTTTGTTTTTTGGATAACGTCTCAGAACGCCTCCTTATAAGGAGAACGCGGGCAGGCGGGCAGGCGGGCGGGCGGGAGGCCGCCGTTCCATCTGTAAGCGTTTCACACACAGCTGGGATAGTCCCCGAAGAGCCCAACGATCCCGGCCTCGTTCCGAAACGGCGGCGCTCAGGAAAAGCACAGCACGAGGCTGGACGGCGCCGCTTCACCTCTGATCCGGATTTAACGAGCCGGACGTCGTTAGGAAAGACTCCCTGAGCTCGCTTCACTCCGGTTAGAAAAACAGCTGCAGTTCCATCAGAGCCGCCACCGGGGAGCGCTCCGTCCTGCAGCGGGATGAAGGATCACCAAACGATCACCGAAAGAACCAAACTGAGAAAAAAAGCGAGGTACCCAGCAGCTCATTCAGACCTATCCCGTCACTGAAGCGCCGTTTAAACCGCTTAGAAACAATGCAGCGCTGTATTCAACATCAAGAACCTGAACCAGAACCTCTGCTGTTCTGAAGATGAAGGAACCATTCTGCTGACATGACTCTCAAATGAAGGTGACACCCTACTGATGATGAAGATGATGATGATGAAGATGCACTTGCAAATATTAAAGAATTTAAGAATAAAAGCATTAATAAAAATATTAGGAGAGAAAATAAAGATCAAAACCGTTGTGTATGAGGGGTTACAGTAGTCATGGCAACCACTGTCTGAGAAGAATGATAGTAATTATGGCGACTGTTGCCTATGACACATAGTAGTCATGGCAACCAGTGTATATGAGGAATTACAGTAGTCATGGCCACCGTTGTTGATAAGGGATTACAGTAGTGATGGCAACTGTTGTCTGAGAAGTATTATAGTGGTCATGGCCACCGTTGGTGATCAGGGATTACAGTAGTTATGGCAACCATTGACTGAGAGGAATTACAGTAGTCATGGCCACCGTTGGTGATCAGGGATTACAGTAGTTATGGCAACCATTGACTGAGAGGAATTACAGTAGTCATGGCCACCGTTGGTGATCAGGGATTACAGTAGTTATGGCAACCATTGACTGAGAGGAATTACAGTAGTCATGGCCAACGTTGTTGATAAGGGATTACAGTAGTTATGGCAACCATTGACTGAAAGGAATTACAGTAGTCATAGCCACCGTTGCTGATGAGGGATTACAGTAGTTATGGCAACCGATGTCTGAGAGGAATTATAGTAGTCATGGTCACCGTTGAGAACAAGGGATTATAGTAGACATGGCAACTATTATGTATAGGGAATTATAATAGTCATGGCAACCGTTGTCTATGAAAAGTTATAGTTATGGCAACTGCTGTTAAGGAGGGATTATAGTAGTCATGGCAACCATTTTGTATATGGAATTACAGCCATGGCAATTGTTGTGAGGAATTATATCAGTTAATGTCTGTTAATGAAATCAGCTCAGTGGCGCCATCATCAGGAGACAGACAGCGCCTCACCCGAAGGATGGGGTGATTAATGCACATAGAAGATTAAAGTGCAGAGGGTCTGGGGGGGGGGGGGGGGGGGGTGGGTGTTGGGTTCCGAATCTGAAAGTTGAGGGTTCGGGTCGGCTCTGAATTCTAGATAACAATTTGGGGAAGGCCCTGTTCTGTTCTAGGACGAATGATCCAGCACTTCTGGAGCGGTGAGAGTTAAGGGGGGGGGGGGGGAGTGAACAAGAGACGAGAACTGTGTAGCGAGGAACCACGGACGAAAAGACAGAACTCAGAGGCAGACGTGAGGGTGGGCGGGGCGAACGTCTCGGTTGGAACCCGTCTCGGTTCTCACGCACTGCGTTCTAATTGACGGCTCTCTGACTCGGCTGCGTGGTAATTACAATCCGCGCGTGCGTTTAGAATGTCTGACTGCGGCGTCTCGTTACAGAAACGCTAACGAGGACGCACGAGCGAGGAGTGGACAGTCTGAAGAACCGGGACAGAACCCGGCGAGCGACGCCGATCCGTCCATCGGGAAGACGAGGACGACCGCGGAGACGACCGTCTGCCTCCGGAGACCTCTTAGTTCTGAAACAAAACCGTCGAGAACCGGCCAATCACCTGCTTCAGTGACTCAACTCCAACCGGCCAATCACCTGCTTCAGTGACTCAACTCCAACCGGCCAATCACCTGCTTCAGTGTCTCAACTCCAACCAGTCAAAAACCTGCTTCAGTGTCTCAACTCCAACCGGCCAATCACCTGCTTCAGTGACCCAACTCCAACCGGCCAATCACCTGCTTCAGTGACCCAACTCCAACCGGCCAATCACCTGCTTCAGTGACCCAACTCCAACCGGCCAATCACCTGCTTCAGTGACTCAACTCCAACCGGCCAATCACCTGCTTCAGTGACTCAACTCCAACCGGCCAATCACCTGCTTCAGTGTCTCAACTCCAACCAGCCAATCACCTGCTTCAGTGTCTTCTGGTCTTCAACTCAACAACCGGCCAATCACCTGCTTCAGTTCTCAACTCCAACCGTCAATCACCTTTGTGACTCAACTCCCCCCAATCACCTGCTTCAGTGTCTCAACTCCAACCGGCCAATCACCTGCTTCAGTGACTCAACTCCAACCGGCCAATCACCTGCTTCAGTGTCTCAACTCCAACCGGCCAATCACCTGCTTCAGTGTCTCAACTCCAACCGGCCAATCACCTGCTTCAGTGACTCAACTCCAACCGTTCCAATCACCTGCTTCAGTGTCTCAACTCCAACCGGCCAATCACCTGCTTCAGGGACTCAACTCCAACGGGGCAATCACCTGCTTCAGTGTCTCAACTCCAACCGGCCAATCACCTGCTTCAGTGTCTCAACTCCAATGCTAATGAAGGCCCCCTGCTTCAGTGTCTCAAGAACGTCTCACCTGCTTGGACTCAACTCCAACCGGCACCTGAGTGTCTCAACTCCAACCGCACCTGCTTCTGTCTCAAAGACCTTGCCAATGCTTCAGTGAGACCAGCCAATCAGAGGACGAGGATAACCGGACAGCAGGTCTCAGGGACCTGGCTTTAGGACATCGTGAAGCTACTGAAACAACGTACCATTATTATGAGTCAAACGTTTGGACACGCCCCCTTTCTGAGGTTTCCAGGTTCCAAGTCGGTAAAAATGGACTTGTAGATCATAACTGAGATTATATTCGAGATCATACTGATCATTATCCTGAGTTCTTTTCTAAGTGTTGGCGCCAGCGTCTGACTGTAGGGGGGGCTAACGGGGGCCGTTTGTGATGTCATACTGACATCAAACATGATTGTACTGTTAGACAATTATAATGAGGCCCCCTGCGTTCCGTGAATTATACTGACGATTATGTGAGATCATACTGAGATTCTACGTTCTGAAAAGATCTTGAATGTTCAGATTATACTGGGATCTCAGAGACCCGGCTCGCGGAACTCATCAAAGAAAAGATTATACTGAGTCGAGATCTTAGTGAGATTATACTGAGATTATACTGAGATCATACTGAGATTATACTGAGATCTTAGTGAGATTATACTGAGATTATACTGACATCAAACAGATTATACTGAGATCATTAGTGAGATTATACTGAGATTATACTGAGATCTTAGTGAGATTAGACTGAGATCTTAGTGAGATCATACTGAGATTATACTGACATCAAACAGATTATACTGAGATTATACTGAGATCATACTGAGATTATACTGAGATTATACTGAGATCATACTGAGATTATACTGACATCAAACTGAGATCATAATAAGATTATACTCAGACATAATAAGTTATACTGAGATCATACTGAGATTATGATGAGACTATTGAAATCATTCTGAGACCACAGTGAGATTATACTGAGATTAAACTGAAAGCACACTAAGATTATAATGAGACCAAATTTAGATCACACTGAGATTATGCTGAAATCATAATGGGATTATACAGAGATTATACTGCACACTGAGATTATAGTAAGATAATAGTGAGTTCATATTGAGATCATTCTAAGATTACACTGAGACTTTACTGAGATTATAATGAGATTCTGGGCAGGTGTGTGATGTAATGCATTGATTGACCAATAAAAGGTGAAGTCATGTGATCCGGACCCCCCACAGGGTGGGGGCAGGTGTAATTCGGGTGTTTAATCTGAGCATGGTGGCGTGTTGGTGTGAGATCAGATCGCAGCAAGTCATGTGACATTAGAAATCAGACATCAGCTAGACTGACCGACCCTGACCCGCAGGGTGGCGGCTTAGAGGTCAGATTACGAGCATGCGCGGTCAGACGTCATGAGAACCACAGAACCCCATGCTGACGTCCCGTCTGAGATCAGACCTCGGCGTCTTACCTGATGCGAGGGCCGTTGCGCAGCGGCTCCCTCATGGCGCGTCCGGCGGTGGGCAGAGTGCGCCGCCCGGTGGTGGAGTAATCGGGTTCCAGCTCGTAGGGTTCGTCGTCGTCGGGTCCGAGGCTGCGCCGGTCGTCCTCCAGGCCGTAGGGTTCCGGCTGAAAGCGTTCCGGCTGCGAGCGGTTCAGGTCCACCGCGCTGCTGCCCCCTACAGGAACCTGAGGCTGCGCCATGTGGCCGTAGTCATCCCTGCGTATCGGGAGGGTGTAGCTGTTCTCCATGCGGTACCCGTACGGCCTGTAGGGGCGGTAGTTGAGGCCCCGCGAGAGGCTGCCGTAGTTGTCGCAGACGTCTGCGTAGGCGTCGTGCTGACCGTAGTACGGGTCAGCGTAGCTGCTGTGGTTGAAGGAGCGCGTCAGCGTGGACGAGGCCTGCGGGGTCACCAAGCGCTCGCCGTTCTTCACGAAGCGCCGGTCGATGGAGTCCGTGTAGCTCCCCAACGGCGAGGAACCGCCCGGCAGCGGAACGCCGTCCGGACCCAGCGGAACCTGCCGCACGGTGCGGGTGGTGACCGTCTTCACCATCTTGGTCACCTGGACAACGAGCAGAGGACGGAGGTTTCAGGACATTACGTTAATGATCTAAAGAACTGCAGAGGTGGAACCCGGTGGAGACAACACTAACAGAACACGACGGAACGCTCCACCCATGATCTGCCGCCTTAACGAGTAGAGGACGTAGGTTTCAGGACATTACATTAATGATCTAAAGGACTGCAGAGGTGGAACCCGGTGGAGACAACACTAACAGGACGGAACGCTCCACCCATGATCTGCCGCCTTAACGAGTAGAGGACGGAGGTTTCAGGACATTACTCGTTAAGGTGGCAGATCATGGGTGGAGCGTTGTCTCCACCGGGTTCCACCTCTGCAGTTCTTTAGATCATTAACGTAGAGGACTGAACCCGGTGGAGACAACACTAACAGGACGGAACGCTCCACCCATGATCTGCCGCCTTAACGATTAGAGGACGGAGGCTTCAGGACATTACGTTAATGATCTAAAGAACTGCAGAGGTGGAACCCGGTGGAGAGAACACTAACAGGACGGAA
>JAFMOC010000540.1:140000-155064 GCA_019802505.1 Corydoras sp. C115 | reverse complement strand
TAAAAAAATTTTTTTTAATAAATTTTTTTATTAATTATATATCCGCATTGTGACCGCTGGGTCGTGTTGGGCATTAGAGGCATACGCTGTTTCTTTTTTGAACCGCAGGAGACCACGCTAGAACATATCCCCTATTCCCGCCGATGAGTGCTGGGATAGGCTACAGCAATGTCCTTTAATGAGATCATTCATTCATTCATCATTATCTTCTGCTTTATCCTCTATTAGGGTCGGGGGGGGGGGGGTTCCCCATGCCCATCCAGGGGAGAACGTTTCGGGCGCTGGGCAGATACACCCAGGACAGGGGGGCAATCTATCACTGGACACACACTCACTCACACATACACTCTATATGGGGCAATTTGGAGCATTAAATTCACCTTGAATCCATGTTCTTGGACTGTGGGAGGAAACCGGAGAACCCGGAGGAAACCCACGCAGACACGGGGAGGACATGCAAACTCCACCCAAATTGGGATTCGAACCGGGAATGCCCAGCGCTGAGAGGAGAACATGCCAAACCACCGTGCCGACCCTGCATTGTAACAATTTGGTTTGTAAAAAATGTAAAAACAATTAAGTGTAAATTAATGAATTAATTTATTCCCTGGGTGGCACGGTGGTTTAGTGGTTTTGTATGTTCTCCTCTCAGTGCTGGGGATTCCCGGTTCGAATCCCAATCTGGGTGAAGTTTTGAAGCCTTCCAAACGTCCTGAAATGAGAACCCTGCTCTATGAGGTCGTAGGTTCCTGTAAACAGCCGGCGTGCAGAACACGTGGAGAACCCGGTGGTGCTGTGGGGGTTCCCCTCACCCCGTCACAGGAAACACCCCCGCTGTTTGTTCTGATGTCTTTTTCCATATGTCATCATCATCATCACGGCGTGTCGTTCTCAGGAAGGTGACGAGTGGGACGTTTCCATGGAAACGGTCGTTAAGCGTCTGCCGGTCTGACTGTGGGGCAAGAAGTGTTTTGGATTTGCTGTGAGCTCGGACAGAACGCCGTGCACGTCCCCTATATATATATATATATATATATATATTTATTTATGTTTATTTATTTATATATATATATATTTATTTACATTTATTTTTATATTTATATATATAAATATAAATACTGATCAACATCATCAAGCTCAGAGACTGGTTTCAATCTGGTGTTGTGATGTCCAAGGTTTGTGTGATTGGACAGTGTGTGTGTGTGTGTGTGTGTGTCACTCACTTGTAAACAACTTTGCACACTTGTCAGTATAGGTGTATAAAGGTGCACATGAGGTGAATGTGTAGGGTGTGTGTGTGTGCATGCTGGTGAACCTTTAAAAGAGTTTACATACACACACACTCTTTTAAAGGTTCACAAGTGCGCACACACACACACATTCATATTCACTCACTTGTGAACAACAATACACATTTGTAAGTATAAGTGTATAAAGGTGAATGTGTAGAGGGTGTGTGTGTGTGTGCGCTTGTGAACCTTTTTAAAGAGTGTGTGTGTGTGTGTGTGATGCTGTGTGCACTTGTTAAGCTTAGAGATGTGTAAACAGTTGTGTTATAAATGTAAGAACCTTTTAAAGAGAGACTGTGTGTGTGTTGGCTTATAAATGTATGTGCCCTTGATGTAGGAATGGAGGGTTTAAAGAAAAGAGAGAGCATGTGTGTGTGTGTGTGATGCTGATTGCATGTTCACGATCGCTTGTGTGTGGATTGCAACTTTGCACACTTAAGTAATACGAGTGTGTGTGTACTTGTGTTACACTTGCTGCACTTGTTAGTTTGTGCTTAGAAATGTGTGTGTGTGAGCTTACAAAATGTTTGTTGTCCTTGATGTTGTTCTGTTCCTATTTGTGTTGTGTTGTGTGTGGTTCTATTGTTAGGTTGTGTGTGTAGAAATCTGTTCTGTGGTAGATATTTTAAATACGAGAGTGAGTGTACAAACCCATTGGTCTCTCGTGTGTACAACGTCTTTGCACACACACACACACACAACGACATAAGTGTACCCAGAGGGTGTGTGTGTGTGTGTGTGATTGGCGGGTTCACAACCCAGAGTTATTGTACACACACACACACACAACGACACAACATAACCCAGAGGAGTTTGGTTGTGTTTGTCTTATATTTACAACCCAGAGGAGTACACACACCACACACAACAGAATGTGCAACAAACCAGACAACACACAAGCACACACACACAACGTTGTTAACACAAACCCAGAGTGTTGTTGTTGTGTAAACACATTGTTAATGTTGTGTGTGTGTGTAGTTGTGTAAACTCTGTTCTGAGGTCAGGTTATTTTTAAAACAGAGCAGTGAGACGCCAACAAACCCATTGTTTTGAGGAAGAACGTCCTGCACACACACACACACAACGACACAACAAAACCCAGACGAGTACACACACACACACACACAACGACACAACACAACCCAGAGGAGTACACACACCAACACCCAACAAAACTCAGACGAGTACACACACACACACACAATGACACAACACAACCCAGAGGAGTACACACACCAACACACACACAATGACACAACAAAACCCAGAGGAGTACACACACCAACACACACACAATGACACAACACAACCCAGAGGAGTACACACACCAACACACACACACACACACAACAAAACCCAGACAAGTACACACACACAAACACAACGACACAACACAACCCAGAGTAGTACACACACCAAACACACACAGCACACGTACACACAAAACCCAGACGAGTACACACACACACACACACACAACGACACAACACAACCCAGAGGGTAGTACACACACCACACACAATGGACACAACAAAAACCCAGGAGTACACACACCAACACACACAACGGACACAACAACCCAGAGGAGTACACACAATGACACAACAAAACCCAGACAAGTACACACACACAACGACACAACACAACCCAGAGGAGTACACACACCAACACACACACACAACGACACAACAAAACCCAGACAAGTACACACACACACACACACAACGACACAACACAACCCAGAGGAGTACACACACACACACACACACAATGACACAACAAAACCCAGACAAGTACACACACACACACAACGACACAACACAACCCAGAGGAGTACACACACCAACATACACAACGACACAACAAAACCCAGACAAGTACACACACACACACACACACACGACACAACACAACCCAGAGGAGTACACACACCAACACACACACAATGACACAACAAAACCCAGATGAGTACACACACACATACACACAATGACACAACAAAACTCAGATGAGTACACACTCACACACACACTCCAACACGCACCGTCACACACTGAAGTTCACACACACACTCAAACAAATGACACACAAAACACACACCAACACACACAGTCACACAATGACACAACCAACACACACACACACACACACAGTCACTCCAAAACACACACACACACACACACAGTCACTCCAACACACACAGTCACTCCAACTGAGAGAGATACAGTAAGCAGACGAGAGAGAGAGTGTGTGTGTGTTGGAGTGACTGTGTGTGTGTGTGTGTGTGTTGGAGTGACTGTGTGTGTGTGTGTGTTATTTCTATTATGATGTTAATTAATCTGAATATAAATTGTAATATTGTGATCAGATTGAAAATCATTTAAGAAACTTTGAGTCATTTAAAAAGTGCAGGGACAGGCCCCGGCCTTCAGAAGCCTTCAGGACGGTGCATTCCACACATTCCTGAATCAGCCCCCCCCCCATCAGTGTCTGACCTCATCATCCTGACTCTTTAATAATCAGAGTTCTGTTTTTTTCAGACCCGGGGCGAGGGTCTCCCCCGGACCGTTCCCTCGTCCGTTCTGGACGTTGCGCTCCACCCGGGGTTCTGTCCACCCTGACGCTCTGTCTGTCTCTGCAGGTCAGTACGAGAGACGCCTCCATAAGTACATCCGGCACTACGAGGGCTTATCCTACGACACGGACGTCCTGCACGGCAAACACCAGAGAGCCAGACGCTCCCTGTCCCCCGAGGACCGCTACGTCCACCTGGAGTTCCACTCTCATGGCAGGTCAGTGACGGCATCGTCCTCTCGTCGTCCTCTCGTCGTCCTCTCGTCGTCCCATCGATGTGGAATCGTGTTCTTATCAACTCGTATTTATTTTCATATTTGTTGAATGATATGAATCGGAGTTTGAAAGGGGTGGGGTTTGGTCCCGCAGCGGTGGATGGACAACCCTATGAGAACTGGACCTGAGGGGGCGTGACCTCGCGCTTAAACACGGGTTCGGTTCTGATATGGAACCCAACTCTGCTGACAAACCTGCGTGTGAAGGTTGATCATCCTCATCTGCCTCCCTTTACCTCCTCGAACTTTAGCAGCAGGTACAGGAGACGCATCACACCGTGCAGAGGGGCGTGGATAGGGGCATGTAGAGTGGCATGCATAGGGTCAGAGTGGCATGCATAGGGGCGTGCTTCATAGTGTGCAGAGGGGCGTGCGGAGTGGCATGCATAGGGGCGTGCTTAGGGGCGTGCTTAGTGGCATGCATAGGGGTGTGCTTCATAGTGTGCGGAGTGGCATGCATAGGGTCATGCAGAGTGCATGACCCTATGCATGCCACTCTGCATGACCCTCTGCATGCCACTCTGCAGAGTGGCATGCATAGAGGCGTGCTTAGTGGCATGCATAGGGGCGTGCTTAGTGGCATGCATAGGGGTGTGCTTCATAGTGTGCAGAGGGGCGTGCGGAGTGGCATGCAGAGTGGCATGCATAGGGGTGTGCTTCATAGTGTGCAGAGGGGCGTGCGGAGTGGCATGCAGAGTGGCATGCATAGGGTCATGCAGAGTGCATGCATAGAGGCGTGCTTGGTGGCATGCATAGGGGTGGCTTAGTGGCATGCATAGAGGCGTGTAGAGTGGCATGCATAGGGGCGTGTAGAGTGGCATGCATAGGGTCATGCATAGGGGCGTGCAGAGTGGCATGCATAGGGGCGTGCTTAGTGGCATGCATGGGGCATGTAGAGTGGCATGCATAGGGTCATGCATAGGGGCGTGCTTAGTGGCATGCATGGGGCATGTAGAGTGGCATGCATAGGGTCATGCATAGGGGCGTGCTTAGTGGCATGCATAGGGTCATGTAGAGTGGCATGCATAGGGGCGTGCAGAGTGGCATGCATAGGGGCGTGCTTATTGGCATGCATGGGGTCATGCATAGGGGCGTGCAGAGTGGCATGTATAGGGGCGTGCTTATTGGCATGCATGGGGTCATGCATAGGGGCGTGCAGAGTGGCATGTATAGGGGCGTGCAGAGTGGCATGCATAGGGGCGTGCTTATTGGCATGCATGGGGGCGTGTATAGGGGCGTGCAGAGTGGCATGCATAGGGGCGTGCAGAGTGGCATGCATAGGGGCGTGCTTATTGGCATGCATGGGGGCGTGTATAGGGGCGTGCAGAGTGGCATGCATAGGGGCGTGCAGAGTGGCATGCATAGGGGCGTGCTTATTGGCATGCATGGGGCCGTGTATAGGGGCGTGCAGAGTGGCATGCATGGGGGCGTGCTTCATCGTGTGCAGAGGGTATGCAGAGTGGCAACCCTTGTGTGGTGCAGAGAGTTGTGTGTGTGTGTGTGGGGGGGGGGGTGTAACAGCATGCTGTAAATAAGTTTCAGATGTTAAAGGTGTTATGCTTCCAGCAGCTGAGGCTTACTTTGAAGTCATTCTACTAGTCTGCACACGTGTGTGTGTGTGTGTGTGTGTGTGTAGGTTTGTGTATAGGCTGGTTTGTGTATGCGCGTTTGTGTATATGCTGGTTTGTTTGTGTGTGTGTGTGTGTATATGCAGGTGTGTGTGTGTGTGTGTGTATATATGCAGGTTTGTGTGTGTGTGTGTGTGTGTGTATATGCAGGTTTGTGTGTATGCTGGTGTGTGTGTGTGTGTAGGTTTCTGTGTGTATGCATGTGCGCACATATGTGTGTGTGTGTTCTGATAAACTAAATGCTCCAAATTGCCCCATATATATAGTGTGTGTGTGTGTGTGTGAGACAGTCAGGCCTATTGTGTTCCCTGTCCTGATGTTACCCCGGTCCTCTGTTCTGGTTGGCAGTGTGCTGTAGTGCAGGACAGAGACCCTGCTCTGCATCCGGAGAACATCAGCTTCAGATAAACACAGTCTGAGGTTGAGGTTGAGGATAGCACATCATCTTCATCATCATCATCATCATCATCATTAATATATTAATTAAGGGTCTGAGGTCATGCCCTGAGCTATGATTAGGGGTTATCCCGGTACTTGTCATCATGTGAATGTTTTATTAATTTTATATATATATAGGTTGGCACGGTGGCATAGTGGTTTGGCATTTTCTCTTCTCAGCGCTGGGGATTCCCGGTTCGAATCCCAATCTGGGGGGAGTTTGGATGTCCTCCCCGTGTCCGTGTGGGTTTCCTCCGGGTTCTCCGGTTTCCTCCCACAGTCCAAAAACATGGATCGAGGTCAATTGAGTTCTCCAAATTGCCCCATATAGACTGTGTGTGTGTGTGTGTGTTTGTTTGTTCACCGATAGATTGCCCCCCTGTCCTGGGTGTATCTGCCCAGCGCTCAAAATGTTCTCCCCTGGATGGGCATGGGGAACCCCCCCCCCCCCACGCAACCCTAATGGAGGATAAAGCGGAAGATAATGGATTAAAAAATCCAATTAAAAAACAAGCTTTGATTCAGAAATGCGTTAATTGAAGACAAAATCATTAATAATCTGATCTAATCAGTTTTTTTTTAAATGAACGCCGATTGCTGAGTAACAGGATTCTGGTTTCTATAAGTATCAAACACTTCCATCTAGTGGCCAAATTACAGAACGCACTTTATTAAAACAGCCGTAAGAGGTTTATATTAATCTGTACTATTAATGGTGTTTATAAAACGGGTAATTCCGGTGCTTGAATCTGATTGGCTGAGCCGTTTGTCCCGCCGTGACATCATTGACGATAACGCCACCCCTCTGAACGCTTCGCATCCATATCAATGCATGATGTACAATACATTATTTTCCCGATGTATAAACTGTGTTCTGTAATTTGGCCACTAGATGGCAGTAGATTGTTCGAGAGAAAACGGAATCCTGTTACTCAGCGTTCAGGACTAGATTACGTCGCGGAAGAGCAGATTATTAACGATTTTGCTTTTAATGAAGGCATTTCTGAATCAGAGCTTGTTTTTAATTATTATAGTGTGTTTGTAAGTGTTTAATTAATTAAATAAATAATTAATAATTTAATAATTAATAATTAAAGTAATCAAGACTCTCGAGGTGGCGCTGTTCTCCACTACACGCCGGGACACACCTATTTATGGGCTTTAGTCATGATAATGCCACGCCCCCCCTCGCACCATATATATATATCCAGGGGAGAACGTTTTGGGCGCTGGGCAGATAGACCCAGGAGGAGAACATGCTAAAACCACTAAGCCACCGTGCCACCCCATATATATATATATATATATATATATATATATATATATATATATATATATATATATATATATATATATATATATATATAATTTTATTATTATTTTTTTTTTATAATTTTTTTTTTTATATGTGTATGTATGTGTGTGTGTGTATATATATATATATGGGCGTTGTGACCTCTGCATCTCTTTGCATGCTCGGTAATCTCTCTGAACCTTTGTGATGGAGGCTGATGGTACGAGTCTTACCCTCGTGATAAATATCTGGCTTTCATCTCGCGCGCTGGCGGAACCCTCCCCCTCGTTCTCATTGGCCCGTGTTCCATCAGACGAGCTTTAAAGAACAGATTCGGAGAAGAAAAGCCTTTTTTGTGCGACGCAAACCTGAAAAACAGGAACGTGCAGCAGAGAGCGCTGTGTATCGCTGCAGACGCCTCCATAACGCTCCGCCTATTATTCTATAGCTTTCTGTAGCTTTAGGGTTCTACATTTCTTTTCATGTCTCGTCCTTTTGACGAGCGTTTTGACTCTGCGGGAACACGGAGAACGCGATTTATTAACGATAATACACAACCTCCAGAGTCTGCTTTAATAAAACATTTACAAATACACTGTAATAAAAAAACAACAAGCTCTGATTCGGAAATGAGTTCAATAAAAATAATATTCATCCATTATGTTCCGCTTTGTCCTCTATTAGGGTCGGGGGGGGGGGGGGGTTCCCCATGTCCATCCAGGGGAGAACGTTTCGGGCGCTGGGCAGATACACCCAGGACATACTGTAGACACACTCTATATGGGGCAATTGGGAGAATTCAATTGACCTTGATCCATGTTTTTGGACTGTGGGAGGAACCCGGAGGAAACCCACGCGGACACGGGGAGGACATGCAAACTCCACCCAGATTGGAATTCGAACCGGGAATCCCTAGTGCTGAGAGGAGAACATGCCAAACCACTAAGCCACTATGACGCCCTTAAAAGTAACATGTTTAATTTAATCTAACCTGGTTTTTAAAGGGCGGCATGGTGGCTTAGTGGTTTGGCATGTTCTCCTCTCAGCACTAGGGATTCCCGGTTCAAATCCCCATCTGGGTGGAGTTTGCATTTCCTCCGGGTTCTCCCGGTTTCCTCCCACAGTCCAAAAACATGGATCAAGGTCAATTGAATTCTCCAAATTGCCCCATATAGAGTGTGAGTGTATCCAGTGATAGATTGCCCCCCTGTCCTGGGTGTATCAGCGCCCGAAACGTTCTCCCCTAATATAGGATGAAGCAGAAGATAATGGACGGATGTTTTTTGAAGTGAACGCTGATCGCTGAGTATCAGGATTCCGGTTTCTCTAACAAACACTGCCATCTAGCGGCCAAATTACAGAACACAGTGAGTTCGGATCGGGAATCAG
The DNA here is from genome assembly GCA_019802505.1 of Corydoras sp. C115. NCBI lineage: Eukaryota > Metazoa > Chordata > Actinopteri > Siluriformes > Callichthyidae > Corydoras > Corydoras sp. C115. Next base: position 146,174 of record JAFMOC010000540.1, on the reverse strand, counting down.
CTCGCTGTTTATATTACTCTGTATTTCCGGTGCTTAAATCTGATTGGCTGAGCCGTTTGTCCGGCCGTGACATCGGCCGTTTGTTTTAGTTTTTTTCATGAACTGCGTTCTGTAATTTGGGGAACCAGATGGAAGTGTTTGATCATTTAGAGAAACCGGAATCCTGTTACTCAGCCGAAACTGAGATCACGTGGCGGAAGAGCAGATTATTAACGATTTCGCTTTCAATTAACGCCTTTCAGAATCCGACTTAGCTTTTGTGTTCTGGATTGCCATCATGGTTCTACGTGTTCTACTCCAGAGGCTCATCTCGGCGCGCCGTGGGGGTCGCGGGGGCGGGACTCGTTTTTGCTGAGTGCGAAACTTTAATTAATTACAATAAATTCAACGTAAACGTTCTGCAGAGAGCCGAGCCGCCCCGCCTGCAGACAGGAGAGCATTCTGGGACGCCGAGTGGCATCGGAACCCCTGTGTAATTTATTACTATGGGAACTCCCTCGCCTCACGCACACACACACACACACACACACACACACACACACACTGATTGATGATGATGAGGCCGAATTAAATTAAATTTGAATTTTAAAAAAGTAAAAACGTTGGACGTCATTGGTTCGTAACCCGTATTTCGTGAGGAACATCAGAATCCTTCTCGAGACAATTGGAGGAAGTTCCTCAAATCCGGGTCTCACACTGATTACACGGGACGGGGGAACCGGGGGGGACGGGGGGTCGTATTTGGATTGGATCCGATGTGCGCGTCAACGCCTCGACCACGTCAATTCATTCATTCATTATCTCCCACTTTATCTTCTATTTGGGTCGGGGGGGGGGGGGGGTTCCCCATGCCCATCCAAGGGAGAACGTTTTGGGCGCTGGGCAGATACACCCAGGACAGAGGGGCAATCTATCACTGGACACACACTCACTTACTCAAGCACACTCTATATGGGGCAATTTGGAGAACTCAATTGACTTGATCCATGTTTTTGGACTGTGGGAGGAAACCGGAGAACCCGGAGGAAACCCACGCAGACACGGGGAGGACATGCAAACTCCACCCAGATGGGGATTCGAACCGGGAATCCCTAGTGCTGAGAGGAGAACATGCTAAACCACTAAGTTATACCTCATTATTTATTAGATTGAGTACGGCTGTAGGTCAGGGCCTTCACGATTCGATTCTTCGATCAAACGATTCGATTCTTTTCGATACCTGGGAATTCACCACGATTCGGTTCAGGTGATTGAAAAGCGATCCGATACTTAATATTCTTTATAGTATCGTGCGTTGGAGGTTCTTTTTTTTTTTTGGACGTTATTGTGCAGGTTTTGTGCGCAGCGCAATATTAATTAATACAATTAATAAAATGATTAATTAAAGGACCATTCTGTATTGTAAGCATGTAATGTATTGCCCTTTAATCGCCTTCTCCCTCATGAATGAATGTATGAGGGAAGTTGGAAGACCGTAATGAGGTGGCGCCACCTGCAGCTTTGGAGTAGTGGTGGTGGGGGGGATTGCAGTTTTTACAGATGCTCCATTAGTCGTGTTTTTATTTATTTATATATATATATATAACAGTAGAATAAAACATTAAGCACAATAAAATTTAACTAAACACCAAAAATACACAATAAAGGAAAAGTATGGTGGCATGTGTACAGGGTGTTTTTATTTATATTATATACCATATAAATATATTCATTAATTCATTATCTCCCGCTTTATCCTCTATTAGGGTCGCGGTGGGGTTCCTCATGCCCATCCAGTGGAGAACGTCTCGGGCGCTGGGCAGATACACCCAGGACAGGGCGCCAATCCATCGCTGGACACACACTCACTCACACACACACACTCTATATGGGGCAATTTGAAGAACTCAATTGACTTGATCCATGTTTTTTGGACTGTGGGAGGAAACCGGAGAACCCGGAGGAAACCCACGCGGACACGGGGAGGACATGGAAACTCCACTCAGATGGGGATTCGAACCGGGAATCCCTAGCGCTGAGAGGAGAACATGCTAAACCACTAAGCCACCGTGCCGCCTATATATATATATATATATATATATATATATATATATATATATATATATATATATATATAAAGGTGAAAATCTATTGCATTGTGGGTCAGGTGATGTTTAATATAATAATGTTGCACATTTGAATATTTGATTATGTAATTACAGACTGATTATATAGTTTGATGGGCTATATACACACACAGTGCTCCCTCTGGTGTGTGTGTTCATGCACACTGTATATATTAGGGGTCCCTCAGAAGTGTGTTTACATGTACACTATACACAGTGGTCCCTCTGGTGTGTGTATGTTTACATGTACACTATATATATATATATATATATATATATATATATATATATATATATATATATATATATATAGGGGTCCCTCTGGTGTGTGTGTGTGTGTTTACATGTACACTATACACAGTGGTCCCTCTGGTGTGTGTATGTTTACATGTACACTATATATATATATATATATATATATATATATATATATATATATATATATATATATATATATATATATATATATATATATATATAGGGGTCCCTCTGGTGTGTGTGTGTGTGTGTGTGTGTGTTTACATGTACACTATACACAGTGGTCCCTCTGGTGTGTGTATGTTTACATGTACACTATATATATATATATATATATATATATATATATAGGGGTCCCTCTGGTGTGTGTATGTTTACATGTACACTATATATATATATATATATATATATATATATATATATATATATATATATATATATATATATATATATATATATAGGGGTCCCTCTGGTGTGTGTGTGTGTGTGTGTGTGTGTGTTTACATGTACACTATACCCAGTGGTCCCTCTGGTATGTGTGAGTGTGTGTGTGTGTGTGTTTACATGCACACTATAAACAGGGATCCCTCTAGTGTGTGTGTGTGTGTGTGTGTTTATCCGTGTACATACACACTATACACAGTAGTCCCTCTGGTGTGTGTGTCAGTCCTGTTGTTCAGTGATGATTTTATTTTGAGGAGATGACACAGTGTTTGTGCAGAGTGATAAATGTCATCCATATCTGAATGTCTCTGTCTCTCTCTCTCTGTCTCTCTCTCTCTGTCTCTCTCTGTGTCTCTGTCTCTGTGTCTCTGTCTCTGATGCCTTTGTAATGCTGTAAATGTCCCATAATGCCCTCCTCTCTGTCCCTCAGGCATTTTAATCTGAGGATGAAGAGGGACACGTCCATCTTTTCTCCCGATTTCAAGTTGGAGGTCTCAGGCTCTGAGACGCCGTACGACACCTCGCACATTTACAGTGGAGAACTGTTCGGTCAGTCGCTGTGACATCATAAGCGCTGTGACCTCATCACGCACTGCCGTTCAGTGCTGATGTGTGTGTGTGTGTGTGTGTGTGTGTGTGCGCAGGCGAGTCGGGCAGCATGACCCACGGCTCCATCGTGGACGGGAAGTTCGAGGGCTTCATTCAGAGTCACCGGGGGACGTACTACGTGGAACCGGCCGAGCGCTATCTCAAAGGACGTGACGTTCCGTACCACTCCGTCATCTACCACGAGGACGACATCGGTGAGGACACGTCCTCACACACACACACCCACACTGCCCCTCATGATCTGACACCGAATGTCAACTCCTGCATGGACGTGTGTGTGTGTGTGTGTGTATATTCAGTATCTTCTGCTTTATCCTCTATTAGGGTCGTGGGGGGGGGGTTCCCCATGTCCATCCAGGGGAGAACGTTTTGGGCGCTGGGCAGATACACCCAGGACAGGGGGGCAATCTATCACTGGGTACACACTCACGCTGTGTGTGTGTAAATATATATATGGCGGCATGGTGGTTTGACATGTTCTCCTCTCAGCACTAGGGATTCCCGGTTCGAATCCCAATCTGGGTGGAGTTTCCATGTCCTCCCTGTGTCTGCGTGGGTTTCCTCCGGGTTCTCCGGTTTCCTCCCACAGTCCAAAAACATGCATCAAGTCAATTGAGTTCTCCAAATTGCCCCATATAGAGTGTGTGAGTGTGTATCCAGTGATAGATTGCCCCCCTGTCCTGGGTGTATCTGCCCAGCACCCGAGACGTTCTCCCCTGGATGGACATGAGGAACCCCCCCCCCCCGACCCTAATAGAGGATAAAGCAGAAGATACTGAATGAATATATATATATAGTGTTATTATAGTTTTATTTCTTTATTTTTTTAAGTCTGATGGGTTCCAATCTGTTCCTCCGTTGGACTTTAAGCACTGCTCCTCCAGAGGGCGCTGTGTCTGCTGGATGTTTGGCGTCATGCCCACAGCAGCCGGGCGTTTCTTTTTTCAGAATGAGAGATGTTTAAATGAGGAGTGTGTGTGTGTGTGTGTGTGTGTGTGTGTGTACTCACCTCCTCACCCCGCTGCATTAAACAGGAAGTGTGTATCAGATCTGTCCATCAGACATGAGCAGTCAAGCCTACACCCCCCCCCCCCCCCCCCCGCTGAGGACGGAGACACCGATCACAGAGCAGCAGTCTGTTCTGCTTCCTGTTGAAACACGTGTGTGTGTGTGTGTGTGTGTGTGTGTGTGTGATGTCAGTTTGGTATTATGAAGCTAATGTCACATGGTCGCTGTGTGTGTATGTGTGTGTACATGCACACTATACGTGGGGGTTTCTCTGGTGGGTGTGTGTGTGTGTGCATACACACTATAAACACCATATACAGCCATATACATACACACTACACACAGGGGTCTCTCTGGTGTGTGTGTGTGTGTGTGTGTACACTAGTCCTTTTGATGTGTGTGTGTGTGTGCATACATGGGTTCCTATAAACAGGGGTTCCTCTGGTGTGTGTGTGTGTGTCTATTTGTTCTTGTTCCTCTTAAAGCGTGTGTGTGTGATGATGTCAGTTATTATGGGGGGGGGGTTCCCATGTCCATTCCTTGATCCATGTTTTTGGACGGTGGGAGGACACCGGACCACATGGACCTGGATCCCCAGCGCTAAAAGGAGAACATGCCAACCCAGCTTGTGTGGTCCAGCTTGTGTATTATTGTGAAGAAATCACGTAAAGAGGTGTAACGGTACTCCATACGCCTCACAATAACACCTCGTCATTGTGATGTATTGAGACGGAGGCCACGCCCCCTCGTACCTCATGGCTGTAATGGACACTCACACCTGAGCGATGTTCTCCGTATGACGTTCCGTGACGACGCAGGTGGAGCTTTGATCATTAAAGGGTTCTCCTTGATCTGAGAAGCTTCAGAACCTCTGCTCCCGACCTCGGGTCGGGTCGTCACCCAAATCTTTGATCTTCGTTAATTAAACACCTCGTTAGTAAACCCTCGAGTTTCTACATCTGTTCATCTCCTCAGATTATCCTCATAAGTACGGCAGCGAGGGCGGCTGTGCCGACGCCTCCGTCTTCCAGAGGATGAAGAGCTTCCAGGCGTCCGCTGTGGACACTCCGGCCGAGGTCAGTTCACCGTTTTATAACGAGTTTCTATAACGAGCGCTTTTTACAATCGTACATCGTTACAGAGTTCTACACCTTTAAACCCCCAAAGAGCAAGACCAGGAGACAGCGGCAAGACAAAACTCCCCGTTCTGTTGATATCTTAAGGAGGAAACCTTGTGAGGACCAAGGCTCAGTGGGGGACTCGGCTGTCCTACACTGTCGATGGAGGACGAGGACATGTACAGACTGTGTGGTGGTCATGTGACCCGGATTTAACAATTAAAACTATATATAAGTCCATTGAGGACGTCCTGCAGAACCACCGGTCTATAGAGACCATCAGAGTGTCCAAATTAGGACCAGCAGACTGAGGGACGTGTCCATCAGGACAAGTCATTTATTTATATAGTGTGTTTTTCACAGTCGTCCATCGTCACAAAGCAGCTCTACAGAGTTATTCACCTTTAAACACCCAAAGACCAAGACGAAGAGACAGCGGCAAGACAAAACTCCCTGTTATGTTGATATCTTAAGGAGGAAACCTTGTGAGGACCGAGGCTCAGTGGGGGACTCGTCCTCGTCCTCCATCAACAGTGTAGGACAGCCGTGTACAGAGTGTGTGCTGGTCATGGATTTAACAATTGGAACACTATATAAGAACATTGAGGACGTCCCCCGGTCCAATAGAACTC
>JAFMOC010000540.1:45000-130000 GCA_019802505.1 Corydoras sp. C115 | reverse complement strand
TTTGCATGGGGCCCGCAGTAGCGTTCTGTCACGTGGCTCCGTCCCGCTCAGTAGGAACCAAGGACGATGTTCGGGAAGAGGACAGAACGTTCCGGGGAGGTTCTAACCTGTCCCTGTCCCTGTCCCCTCAGGAACGCTCCGGAGGAAAGGTCCCCAGCAGAGGTCCCACCCGCCGATGCAGACGTCGCACCCGCGCCAGCACCGAGAGAACTACCAGATGGGGCAGCGGCGCTGAGTTCCACCCCCCCCCCCACCGCCTCGGTTCCTCCTAGTGCCTACCACAGGACAGAGTTCCCTCCAAAGAGTTCCTGAACTACTCCATCCTGTCCCATCCACCGGCCGGACGGAAGGGGACGTTCCGACGGGATCCGACGTACGGAAACGCAATTTTATAAACGCACTGTTCCAGCGACCGCCAAAAAAAAAACAAAAAAAACAAAACAAAAAACAAACAAAAAGCCGCCGTCCGGAGGGTGGAACCACTGCGTGAGGGTGGAACCACTGCGCGAGGGTGGAACCACTGCGCGAGGGTGGAACCACTGCGTGAGGGTGGAACCACTGCGCGATGCTTTTTAAAAGCTTTGTCCTCCTGTCTTCGTCTTCTCTACGTTCTTTTTAAACGGACTCCTCCGTCTCCTCCGTCTCCTCCGTCTGCAGACATTTCACTTTTTTTTTAAAGCCCTCTATGATCACAAATCTACGGCATGCCGGGAAAATCCCGAGGGGGGGGGATTGGGGGGGGGGGGGGTTTAAACGTCGTGTGTGTGCAGGTTCCGCGCGTGGGGTTCGGTTCTGAAAACCCGAATCAATCCAAAAATGACTCCACCCTACGGTTTAGATCCAAACTCAGGACTCGTTTTAAGGACGTCTGGAGCAGAACGTGTGAGGAGGACGAGGAGGAGGAGGAGGAGGGTTTGCCGAGCTGGGATTTTTTTAACTTAGTGCTTTATTGATTGATTGATTGATTGATGGATTGATTGATTGATGAAATGATTGATTGATGTGTCTCAGGCTGATGCCACTGTGTCTTTGAAGTGTCCACTGGTTTGAAATGGAGACGGCTGATGTGTGATTGTCGGGTTTTGGGTTATTATTATTTTCTTTGTTTTTTTTTTTGGTTTTTATTTTAAGCTCTTAACACGAAAAAAAAAAATAATAAAAGACAAGGTTCTCCTCGAGAACCCGACTCTGTTCTCTTCGTGTTCGTTTGCGAGGTGAGGTCTGAACCGCCGACCTCGTACAGTCTCATCACTTTGGGATGAATGGCAGCACCGTAGGTTCTAATAAAACCACAAATTTTTGGTTATTTAAGTCCAAATTGATGGAACATTTGCATACTGCTTGTCACGTGGTGTTGGGCTCGACTCTGATTGGTTTAGAACGTGTATCAACTGGATGGAGAACCGAAACCGTATATTATAATAAAAGCAGCAAATTTTTTTTATTTTTTTTTTTGGTTATTTAAGTCCAAATTGACGGAACATCTGCATACAGTTTGTCACGTGGTGTTGGGCTCGACTCTTATTGGTTTAGAACGCATGTCAACTGGATGAAGAACCGCTGCCGGGTTCTTGGATGTTCTATTGAAACCGTATAGTATAAAACCACCGTTTTATTTTTTTATTTATTTATTTTTTTGCTTATTTAAGTCCAAATTAAAGGAACATCTGCATACGGCTTGTCACATGGTGTTGGGCTCTGATTGGTTTAGAACGCATGCCAACTGGATGGAGAACCGCTGCCGTGTTCTTAGGTGTTCTACTGAAACCGTATATTATAATAAAACCAGCGATTTTTTTTTTTTCCCTCCAAATTAAAGGAACTGCATACGGCTTGTTCCAGGTTGCCGCACATGGTGTTGGGCTCGACTCTGATTGGTTTAGAACGCGTATTAACTGGATGCAGAACCGCTGCCGGGTTCTTGGGTGTTCTGCTGAAACCTTATATTACTATAAAACCACTTTTTTTGGTTATTTAAGTCCAAATTGAGGGAACATCTCCATGCGGCTTGTCACATGGTGTTGGGCTCGACTCTGATTGGTTTAGAACGCTGGATGTCATCTGGATGGAGAACCTCTGCCGTGTTCTTGGGGGTTCTCTCGAAACCCAAATCCGGCTGCTTTATGAGCCGCATTGGCCGGTTTATTAGATGCTCTTACTTTCCATGCAGTTCCACTTTATTCATCAACCCAGGTGCATCATGGGGTTTTTTGGGGGCGTGGCCGATGGACGGATGACGAGGCGTTTGGTCTGTTTGTAGAGGGGTAGTGCTCATGCCGTGTGTTAGGGTTCTAACATTCACCTAGTGCACTTAATACCAACAGCCCAGGAATGTCCCTCCCTCTGTACTACAGACTGAGGGCTGACGCACTGTGTGTGTGTGTGTGTGTGTGTGTGTGTGTAGAATGTTCTCCATACGTCCTCAGAGATGCCGTCACCTTAGAACCAGAACCAGCCACGATGGGTTCTCGTGGACGCCCGTCCGCGGAGCAGTTATTATGCAAAAACGTCTGTTGGTATGAGCGTCATGTCCTCCCTGTACGCAGTCATGTGACCACACGGCGGCTCCTCGGCACGTGGAGGACACTCTGTGGGTCTTTGTTTTGTCTGTGGGGAGATTCGGCTCGCTTTTTTTCATCTTTAATTTAACGTTCTGCTGTAAATCTGTGAAGGGGGGGGCGAGGGGGTCGGGGGGGGGGGGGGGTGCACTGTTGACGGATGCCATGGGCGTGGCGTTCGGATTCAGGACTACTGTTTGATTTTTTTAATGGCCGCTGTTTTATACGATATATTTAGTTTTTCTGATTATATTTCTTTCTTTTCCGGCTTTTCTTTCCGTTTTATATTTTTAACAAAAAAATTTGCAAAAAAGTTTGCTGCAGACGTACAGTATATGTATAACTCCCCCCCCCCCCCCCCAACTTTAAATGCATAAATAAACGAATGGATGCGATGGATTTTTAAATGCACACTTTACTCACATGAATAAAAAGGAAAATGTCTTATTAAAGGTGATAGTGCGGACTCTTCTTTGGTTTTTCTACCCTCCCACCAATTTACCGGAGTTACGGAACGCTCCCGACGACGGTCACCGACGGCAACGGCGTCCTCTTAAACCGCCTTCATCCAAAAGAGACCTACAGCTGAGAGAACCAAATAAACAGCTACGCCGTCGAGTTATCGTCCTGAACCCGCCCCCTTTTTATTATTAATTTATTATTATTATTATTATTATTATTTTTTTTTTGTTTTACTGACTTCATCCACCAAGAAAAAAAAACATGAAGCTGGATTCACATTACTTTTGAATATCCATCCATCCATTACCTCCCACAGACACACGGGGCAATTTGGAGAATTCAGTTGACCTTGAATCCATGTTTTTGGACTGTGGGAGGAAACCGGAGAACTCGGAGGAAACCCACACAGACACGGGGAGGCACACTCCACCCAGATTAGGATTCGAACCAGGATCCTGGGCACACACTCACTCACACAGACACACTCTATATGGGGCAATTTGGAGAATTCATTTCACCTTGAATCCATGTTTTTGGACCGTGGGAGGAAACCGGAGAACTTGGAGGAAACCCACGAGGACATGCAAACTCCACCCAGATTGGGATTCGAACCGGGAATCCCTAGCGCTGAGAGGAGAACATGCCAAACCACTAAGACAGCATGCCGCCCACTTTTGAATATTTAATGAATATTATTTATTCATTATCCTCTATTAGGGTCATGGGGGGGGGGGGGTTCTCCATGTCCATCCAGGGGAGAACGTTCTGGGCGCTGGGCAGATACACCCAGGACAGGGGGGCAATCTATCGCTGGGCACACACTCACACAGACACACTCTATATGGGGCAATTTGGAGCATTCAATTCACCTTGAATCCATGTTTTTGGACTGTGGGAGTCCAAACTAAGCCACCGTGCCGCTCTATATCGTATCGAGATTTTCTATAATGGTATATTATTTGGGGCGGCACGGTAGCTTGGTGATTGGCATGTTCTCCTCTCAGCGCTGGGGATCCAGGTGTAAATCCCAATCTGGGTGGAGTTTGCATGTCCTCCCCGTGTCCGTGTGGGTTTCCTCTGGGTTCTCCGCTTTCCGCCCACAGTCCAAAAACATGGATTCAAGGTGAATGGAATGCTCCAAATTGCCCCATATAGAGTGAGTGTGTGCCCAGTGATAGATTGCCCCCCTGTCCTGGGTGTATCTGCCCAGCGCCCGCAACGTTCTCCCTTGGGCGGGCATGGGGAACACCCCCCCCCCCCCCCCACAGCGATCCTATTAGAATAAACAAGAAAATGAATAAATTAATAAATTAATAAATTAGATGAGCATCAGCGTGACGTCATGGAGAACACCGGATGCGGGAGGGAGGGAAAAGGGGGCGGGGCCGGAATGAGCGGCGCGTTTGAAATGGACGTTCTGTTTCTTCTGGGATTAATGACGTCACGGAGCCGAGCGGGATTAGCAGATTAAGGACGCCGCGTCTCCTGAGCGTCGAGGACACGGAGTGAGTTCAACACCTTCACACGTCACGACTGAGTCGCTCACGCTCTCACCCGCGCGAGTGCCGGGCTGTGATTGATCGATCGATCGATCGGTTTCTGTTCGATAATCAGAGTGAATTAGACTTAATTCATTTATTTAGAGTGTTTTTTTTTTACAATCGTAGCAGCGTTACAGAGTTATTCACCTTTAAACCCCCAAAGAGCAAGACCAAGAGACAGCGGCAAGACAAAACTCCCTGCTATGTTGAGATCTTAAGGAGGAAACCTTGTGAGGACCGAGGCTCAGTGGGGGGGGGACCCTTGGATTGCCAGCCAATATATAACAAAGTTATTTATACAAAAATTATAATTATTAAAACGTTTTAATTCCGATAAATAACTGTTGTTCGTTGTTTGTCCAGCAGAGGGCGCAGTGATCTCATGCTTGTCTAACATTGACATCATCTGTTGTACAATTTGATGAGCAATAGCTACATAGAAATAGCTACGTATAAATAAATAAAACATTTTAAAAACATCTACATAAAGCGTCATTACGACATTTATACAAACATATGACACGGTGGCTTAGTGGTTTGGCATGTTCTCCTCTCAGCTCTAGGCATTCCCGGTTCGTATCCCCATCTGGGTGGAGTTTCCATGTCCTCCCCGTGTCCGCGTGGGTTTCCTGAGGGTTCTCCGGTTTCCTCCCACAGTCCAAAAAACATGGATCAAGGTGAATCATTGAATTCTCCAAATTGCCCCATATAGAGTGTGTGTTTATTTAGTAAATTGTGGGTGATATACGCACGTTCGCCTCTCAGCACTAGGGATTCCCGGTTCGAATCCCCATCTGGGTGGAGTTTCCATGTCCTCCCCGTGTCCGCGTGGGTTTCCTCCTGGTTCTCCGGTTTCCTCCCACAGTCCAAAAACATGGATCAAGGTGAAATGAATGCTCCAAATTGCCCCATATAGAGTGTGTGTGTCAGTGAGTGTGTGTCCAGTGATAGATTGCCCCCTCTGTCCTGGGTGTATCTGCCCAGCGCCCGAAATGTTCTCCCCTGGATGGACATGAGGAACCACTAAGCCACCGTGCCGCCCCCCCCCCCAATATTAGGAATAGATTAGGCCGAATTTTGTAACAATGGCAGGACCGTTCAGGCGCTGATGGTGGCGCTGTTTATTTAGTAAACTGTGTGTGACGTACAGAACACCACATGGCTGAGTGTATGTGCGTGGGGGGTGGGGGGGTGATGTCCTCCACCCTGTGCTGTAAACATTGTCTCTTAACTCTTTTCTGGACGGTCTGATCTGTACGGCGCGTTGTGACGTCATCTCCCTCGCGTCTGAGGGTGGGCGTGTTTGGGTGGAACCTCATTCTCAAGGATGCGTTATCAACTGCCCCCCCCCCCCCCCCCCATTAGATCAACATGACTGACTGTCTAATATTTAACTGACTAATGCCCCCCCGATAAGTTGTTTTTTAACATGTCTTATCTCTTAAACGTGGGGACAATTCCCACGGACGTCCGGATGTCCTCCGTCATCCCGTAGAGAACCGAGACGATGTTAAAAAACAGAACTGTAAAAAAACAACAAGAAAAAAACAAACGCCAAACTCAATAACGAATGTTATTATTGTTACAGTTGTTGGTGGACAGACTGTCCCATTGTGTCTGTTCTCGTGTCTCATGTTTAAATAATGAGGCGTTATTTATTAAACATCACAGATTTAATTTCAATTTAAAAATGTTATAACTCTAGAGCAAAGACTTCTCATATTTATTCATTTACGCCTCTCCCTCACCACACGTTACGTCAACATTAATTAATGCTGGATGTGAATCGTTACAAACATGTTTCATGTTATTTTTATTTGTTGGGAAGGAATCCCTCTGACCATCTTCTTTTACGTTGAATTCCTTCGTTTTTCGCATCCCTTCCTTCCCTTCTCTCCCGCTGTTTTAATGATGCACTACAGCATAGGTGTCAAACTCAAGGCCCGTGGGCCATATCCGGCCCGCGAGATCATTTTACATCGATCCACTAATATTATTGTTACTAAAGACCTGGCGATATGTTTAAAAAAAAAAAAAAATTATTCAATTTTCAGATATTTTTTTCCCACCTCATAATAAATGGCCGTTATTATTTAAATCAGAGTAAATTGCGGTCCACAAAACGAACCACTTTAGGGATAACAGCCGGACCTCTCGGGTCACAGAGGTGTTCTCATGTTCTCATGTTCTCATGTGCGGCCTAAAGATACAAAGATGTTTAAGAAGCGTTTAAACAAACATTTTTGCTCTATAGCTTTTTAGTTGGATGTTTTAGTTAGAGGTTGGATGATTATATATTGACATTTTGGTTGGTTGTGTTTTTGGTTATATTTTTTATTATGTATGTGTGTGTGTGTGTGTGTGTGTGTGTGTGTGTGTGTATGTACAGTATATATGTATAGCAGCATATCAAGGGTCTGGAGTGGCCTCGCCGTTCAGCGCTGGGGATTCCCGGTTCGAATCCCAAATCTGGGTGGAGTTTCCATGTCCTCCCCGTGTCCGCGTGGGTTTCCTCCGGGTTCTCCGGTCTCCTCCCACAGTCCAAAAACATGGATCAAGTTAATTGAGTTCTCTAAATTGCCCCATATAGAGTGTGTGTGTGTGTGTGTGAGTGGGTGTGTGCCCAGTGATGGATTGCCCCCCTGTCCTGGGTGTGTCTGCCCAGCGCCCGAGACGTTCTCCCCTGGATGGGCATGGGGAACCCCCCCGCAGCCCTGGTAGAGGATAAAGCAGGAGATAATGAATGAATGAATAACAACAATGAAAGGCGGCACTGTGGCTTAGTGGTTTGGCATGTTCTCCTCTCAGCGCTGGGGATTCCCGGTTCGAATCCCAATTCTGGGTGGAGTTTCCATGTCCTCCCCGTGTCCGCGTGGGTTTCCTCCGGGTTCTCCGATCTCCTCCCACAGTCCAAAAACATGGATCAAGGTGAATTAAATGCTCCAAATTGCCCCATATAGAGTGTGTGTGTGTGTGTGAGTGAGTGTGTGTCCAGTGATAGATTGGTGTATCTGCCCAGCCCCCAAAACATTATCCCCTGGACCCTGGTAGAGGATAATGCTGAAGATAATGGATGGATGGACATTATATACTTCTTTTTTATTAATATATTATTTATTATATTATTTTATTAAATTTTAGTACTAAACATACTAAATTACAACAAAACGTCCTCTGCTGATGTTTTGCATTAAATACAATTTTATGCTTACAATAAAATAATGTATGTTGTCGAAGATTAATTCTATAATTTTATATTTATATATATATATAATAAGTCATTTAGGTAATTTGTGGATTAGAAGCCTCACTTTATGTACATTTGTTAAACGGTTATGTAAAAATAAAACCATTAATTGGTTAAAATATCGATTGGGAAACGGTTCAGGTTAACAAATCTCAGTTACATCATGATGAAGGTTCAAATCCTGGACTGACAAACAAGCCTCCCGTTCCCAAACCACACAGATCCTGATTGGCTTTGCTTTGCGATGATGGCGGTTCCTCCTGAATGAGGCGAGTCCTCATGAGCTTCACACTGTTTACTTCTGACACGTATGAACCTCCAAGCAACGTCTCGCTTTATCTCAGATTTATTCATATATACCTCTCTCTCTCTCTCTCTCTCTATTACAACACACATCACAACTACATTAAATAATGATAGACGTGAATCTTCACAAAAAATATATATTTTTATTAAAATTTGTTGGGAATAAATCCTATTTACAATCTTCTGTTACGCTGAGTTTGCTAAAGGCCCGCTGTTTAAACGATGCACTACAGCATAGGTGACAAAATCAAGGCCCGTGGGCCATATCCGGCCCGCGAGATCATTTTACATCGATCTACTAATATTATTGTTATTAAAGACCCAGCAATTAGTTTTTTGGTTTTTTTTGGGAGTGTCCTCTTATTTGAAAATTAAATTATTTTAAAAAGGACTTTGACAGGAACATTTTTATGGCGAGCATAAATATTTAAAGCTATTTAAATTATTTTTTATAAATTGCTGACATTACGTTTTATCAACGTAAAGTTTATTTTTAAGAGATATTTTTATAGCGAGCAAAGCATTTTAAATATATAAATATTTAAATATATATATATATTTGCTAAAGGCCCTGAATTTGCTAAAGGCCCACTGTTTAAATTACGCACTACAGCATAGGTGAAAAAATCGAGATCATATCCGGCCCGCGAGATCATTTTACATCGATCTACTAATATTATTGTTACTAAAGACCCGGCAATATATATATATATATATATATATATATATATATATATATATATATATATATATATATATATATAATATATATATATATTGCCGGGTCTTTAGTATATGTATATATATATATATATATATATATATATATATATATATATATATATATATATATATATATATATATATATATATATATATATATATATATATATTATTATTTATTATTATTATTTTTATTATTATTTTTTTTTTAATGAATTAATTTTTTTTATTGGAGTGTGCTGATATTTTAAATGTGTAGGATTTTGACAGGAACATTTTTATGGAGAGCAGAAATATTTAAAGCTATTTAAAGTTACTTTTTTTCTAAATCATTGACAAGATTCAAGAAAATTTCATTAATTATCATTAATATCACACGTGGTACATGAGACACGAACGAAATTATAGATCACGAACCCCGATTACCCTGTTCTTTTAAAGTTATAATTAAGATTTTAATTTTACAGGAAAAAATGAGATAAAATAAATACAGTAGATAGATATGTGAAATATAATAGAATATACAGCTATGAATATATATGACGTTATGTTTTATAAACGTAATGTTTATTTTTAAGACATATTTTTATAGCGAGCAAAGTATTTTAAGTTTTAAAGCATTATATATATAATTTTTATTTTATTTATTTTTTTTTTTTATGATTTTTTTAATGATTTCAGTGAACTCTTCTCAGGCCAGCAGTGATGCAGAGGTCTTTAAAACCTCCAGCAGCACTGCTGCGTCTGATCCACCGCTATCAGCAGCACAACACACACTAACACACCCGCACCACCATGTCATCCACCACCCTAACTTACAGAGTCTGTAGAGACACGGATGGACTACAGAATTGAACTGTAGAACTACAAGCTCCATCTGCAAGGCATCCTGTCCGGCTGCTCAGTGTATTTTTTAAAATAAAGTATTAAGATGCTATTTTTCAACAAATTCATTTTATTTCAGAAATACAAAAAACACAAAGAATATCGAAATCTCTAAAAACAAAATTAAATCGATCAGGTATCACATAACGTGATCTTAATTAATAATGCAAAAAAACATCAGTTTAATATACTGCGTATAAGGATCAGGTCCTATCCCATCGGTTTGGACCGCTGTTTAAATGACTGTATCAAAAATTTCAAAAAATAAAACTCAGACTGATGGATCGTTATTATTAGTTTTTCTGTGGATCTCATTAACGAAACAAAAATGTAGTGCAGGAGCAAAAATGATGAAGGAATAAAGAATAGTAATAAAAATAAAGAATAAACACTATTATCACTTTAATTCTAAGGTATAAACAATTAAAACATTTTTTATCTGTACAGTGCCGTATTTGTATTTGTATAGTTTCTCTTTTCAAAATTAGCATATTGTAAAAAAAAAAAAAAAAAAAGTATGTGTGTGTGTGTGTGTGTATGTGTATATATATATATATATATATATATATATATATATATATATATATATATATATATATATATATATATATTTTTTTTTTTTTTTTTTTTTTTTTTTTTTTTTAATTAATTTTTTTTTTTTTTTTTTTACACAAAAAAAACCTACCTTATTCTTTTGTAATCCCAAATTGGCTGTACCGAATGTCTACGCATGTGACGAGTAAACTTGATTTAATTGATTAAAGAATTCACTTCGAAAGACTCAATTAATGTTGTTCTTGATAACGAACCTGCTTCTGAGATCAGTTTTGTGAAACGATAGCGTTTTGTTCATCACGATCCACGGGAAACGATCGATTCTGTGATTGGTTTCCAGCTGTTTACATCTGCAGTGATTATAGTTTTGATTTCTTTGATTTTTTTTTTTTTTTTTTTTGGTAAAAGAACAAAGCTAAAAAACAAAAACATAGCTAATCCTACTGAAGAGAGTGTAGAGAATGTAATTATAACAATCATAATCGCAGTAATTACCGGGTTTGGCGATTGGTTTGGCTTTTGATTTGATGTTTTTTGTAATTAAGTCCATTAATTTATTAACTAGTCGACTCTAATTAACACCACAGTTAAAGTTAATCGTGCCGTAGTTTAATAAGCGTTGGTGGTACCAAAAATGGGACCAAAATTATTTTTTTATATTAATCTGGTTAATAATTAGCCTTCATTAAAGAAACCAAGGTATTAAGTATTCACTCTAAAAAGTCGTTATGTTCACCTGCTGTATCTGCTAATTAACAGTGCATTTAATTATTACGTCTATCAATGCGTATGCGTCCAGCGGTGTGGTAGCTCAATGGTTAAGGACTTGTGGGTTGTGGGTTCAAATCCCAGCTCCACTGACGTTACCAATGTGGCTCCTTGAGCAAGACCCTCAACCCTCATTGCTCCAGGGGGCGCTGTATGTAACCCTGTTCTGTATGTTCTGACCCCATGGAATAAAAGAAAATTCGAGCGTCTTCCGAGTGACCCAATGTAATGTAGACATTTTAAAGGTTATGTAAGCACCACGGTGACATCACGGTGTATGAATATTCATTACATCATAAATATAATAAAGTTATCAAACTTCGGTTGCTTAACGTATAAATCACCGGAGGTTCGCTTCATTCCAACATTTACGGGGTGTAGTAAGCGCTTTGTTTTATGAACGTTTGTATTTGATAAGCATTATAAATGCCTTTTGCCTCAAATAAAATCATCCTATTTTAGTTTTTAGTTTTTTTTTTTAGGTTTTTCCTTTGAAGTGGAAAAAAGTCCAGAACGGGGATCCCATTTACGGTGCTCTAGAAAAACAAGTGAAATATAAAAAAAATCTTTTTTAAAAACCACGCTTATAGCGCCATCTTGTGGTGAAATTTTAACTGATTCGACTATCAGTCGACTATAGGGAAAATCTGACGAATCAGATTCGACTATGAAAATCCTTAGTTGAATACAGCCCTAGTAAGCACGGCTCGGGTTGGAGCCCCGTTCAGTTCATGATGATCATCTCGTACTTCTCCGTGACGTTGTTCTCGTCCCGGCGCTCCTTCTCCGGCTCGGGGTGGTGCAGCTCGATGAGCAGGAAGTAGATCAGCGCGCCGACGACGCCGCCCACCATCGGCCCGGCGACGGGGATCCACCACCAGTAGCCCCCGGCCCTGAGAACATGGACGACGACACGGTGAAGGTTAAATACCTAGCAGATGTTCCTCAGTGGACAGGAGCAGAACATCGATGATCGGTGACGTCGTGCTGGTCGTGATGGTACGAGTGGATCGGACACCGCAGTGCTGCTGGGATGGTTTTAAAACCTACAGGATGCCGGCGGCTTGACCTCATTGGTTGATATTAGTCACTGGTCATGCTCCAGCAGCACTGCTGTGTCCGATCCACCTGTGTTTTCGCTGACCGCAGAGATTCCTTTTCAGTTAATCTTACTGCGGACTACGTCGGGTTAACTTAACTGACCTCAGCTAGAGCTTGAGGTCAAGCTAAAGGCCGCAGGGGTGAGTCTGTGGTACCTGAACACCTCGGTGCCCCAGCCTGCCACGGCTGTGAAGACCCGGGGGCCCAGGTCTCGCGCTGGGTTGATGGGATAGCCGCAGTTCAGACCCATGGACACACCGATGGCCAGGATGGAGAGTCCGATGAGCAGGGGCTCCATGCCTTTGGGGGCACCCATGTTCTTCTTATCCACAATAGCCAGGATGCACAGCACCAAGGCACCGGTGCCAATCACCTGTATTAATAATAATTACATTTATTATTATCATTTATTTTTATTATTACAGTTATAAACCCGGTGGGTGTGTGCGCTATTTACAAATACAGTATAAAATAATAATATTACTATAATATTAATAATATAATAAATAATAATATGTAGATATGAATCCATCTTCCACTTTATCCTCTATTAGTATTATTAGTTCCCCATGCCCATCCAGGGGAGAACGTTTCGGGGCGCTGGGCAGATACACCCAGGACAGGACGCCAATCTATCACTGGACACACACTCACTCACACACACTCTACATGGGGCAATTTGGAGAATTCAATTCACCTTGATCCATGTTTTTTGGACTGTGGGAGGAAACCGGAGAACCCGGAGGAAACCCACGCGGACACGGGGAGGACATGGAAACTCCACCCAGATTGGGATTTGAACCGGGAATCCCTAGTGCTGAGAGGAGAACATGCCAAACCACTAAGCCACCGTGCCACCAACATGATCGACATCCATCCATCATCTTCCAATAGGATCGTAAGGGGGGTTCCCCATGACCATCCAGGGGAGAACGTAAGGGGGGGGGGGGGGGCAATCTATCACTGGACACACACTCACTCACACAAACACACTCCATATGGGGCAATTTGGAGAATTCAATTGACGTTGATCCATGTTTTTGGACTGTGGGAGGAAACCGGAGAACCCGGAGGAAACCCACGCGGACACGGGGAGGACATGGAAACTCCACCCAGATTGGGATTTGAACCGGGAATTCCTAGTGCTGAGAGGAGAACATGCCAAACCACTAAGCCACAGTGCCGCCATATATATATATAATATGTAGAAATGAATCTAAATGTACAGTTTAAAATTCTTACACTTCTGATTATCATTATAAAATATCTATCTTTATATATAATATATAATATAAAGTATTTTATTACAATGTATTTACATTGTAATTACTCCATAAATCAAACGAATAACGTACTTAAAGGGTAAGTCTGTGCTTAATTACAATGACCTACAGAACCATCGTTTCATCCATAAGACAGAAAGCAATAATAAAGTAAGAAAACATAAAAGCTCGTTAAACGTGCCGTATTTCGTATTTCCTACACGTTAATTTTATATAATTACATAGTAACTATAGTGCAGTGCGAGTGCTGAGTATATAGTCACCCTGTAATTACATTAAATAATATATCTCTTTAAAAAAACAACCGTTTACATGTCCCAATTTTAAATGATTATTATTAATATAAAGGTTGCCGGCACTACATCAGCCTCACCTGATCGATGAACCCATTGAGAACGGAGAGGTGGGCGGCCGGGTACGAGGCGAATATGTTGGCGGTGGCGTTTTGACCCGTCACCAGCAGCTTTCCGTTGGTGTAGTCCATGAACGCATCTGTACAGATGTGAGGTGTTCGCATTATTAAATATACATACAATTTACTGATACAGCAATTATTCAATAGAACATGACATCACAGCGGCTTTACAGAACGCAGCGTCCTGCTTAATGAAGCCAAGGCCAGGTTTTAGAGAACCCCTGATGACCCTGACGTAGGGTGAGAGGGCGGGGCTCACAGTCTCCGTTCTAATTCGTGTTGTAGGTGTTTGATGGTTAAATTCAACACCAAACGCAACCAATCCCCATACCCATCCCGGGGAGGACCATTCCCGTCGGGCGCTGGGCAGATACACCCAGGACAGGGGGGCAATCTATCACTGTACGCACACTCACTCACAGACACACTCTATATGGGGCAATTTGGAGAATTCATTTCACCTTGAATCCATGATTTTTGGACTGTGGGGAAACCAGAGAACCCGGAGGAAACCCACACGGCCATGGGGAGGACATGCAAACTCCACCCAGATGGGGATTCAAAATAGGATCCCTAGTGCTGAGAGGAGAACATGCCAAACCACTAAGCCACCGTGCCGCCACCTTGTTTTTTATACACTGCATATTTAAATAACGATCATGTTTACGTTATTGGGACTCCCGGTTCGAATCCCCATCTGGGTGGAGTTTCCATGTCCTCCCTGTGTCCGCGTGGGTTTCCTCCGGGTTCTCCGTGCGTGATCAGACACGTCATCTGAAGGTTTAACGACGCTGAAACTGAAGGTTTGAAGGTTTAACGACGCTGAAACCCACCATGATAAAGTCCAAAGACGGCGGCGGAGCCTGCGAAGGCGCCGACGAACTGCGCAGCCACGTAGACCGGAAACTTCTTTATAGGAAACTTCCCCAGGACGGCCAGCGCCAGAGACACCGCAGGGTTGACATGGGCGCCTGGGACAGAGAGGACAGCACCATAACAACCGGAACGGCGCTGGTCACGGGGAACATGCGTGGCTGTAAACCGCATGGCTATAGGAAACTTAATGTATATGTATATCCATGCAAAACAGTAAACGAGGTAAAAAAGTAGGCGTGGCTGTGGGTGTGGCTGTAAACCGCATGGCTATAGGAAACTTAATGTATATGTATATCCATGCAAAACAGTAAATGAGGTAAAAAAGTAGGCGTGGCTGTGGGTGTGGCTGTAAACCGCATGGCTATAGGAAAATTAATGTATATGTATATCCATGCAAAACAGTAAATGAGGTAAAAAAGTTATTTTATTTATTTATATAGCGCTTTTTACAACAGTACATTGTCACAAAGCAGCACAAAATGAGGGTGTGGCTGTGGGCGTGGCTGTGGGTATGGCTGTGGGTATGGCTGTGGGCGTGGCTGTGGGTGTGGCTGTAAGCCGTGGTCACGTTAATGATGGGGACAGTTTAGAATTGCTAGTAAATGGGACAAAAAATGGGCGTGGCTGGCTGAGTGAGGGCACGTATGTGTATAGTATGTATATCTACATATGTACTCTAGGGGCGGCACGGTGGCTTAGTGGTTTGGTATGTTCTCCTCTCAGCGTTGGGGATACCGGATTCGAATCCCAAGCGGGGTGGAGTTTGCATGTCCTCCCCGTGTCCGTGTGGGTTTCCTCCGGGTTCTCTGGTTTCCTCCCACAGTCCAAAAACATGGGTCAAGGTGAATAGAATTCTCCAAATTGCCCCATATAGAATGTGTCTGTGTGATAGATTGCCCCCCTGTCCTGGGTGATAAATGGATGATTGGATGAATATGTGTGTAATATATATACACACCGTGGCTTAGTGGTTTAGCATGTTCTCCTCTCAATGCTGGG
Organism: Corydoras sp. C115; assembly: GCA_019802505.1. Classification (NCBI taxonomy): domain Eukaryota; kingdom Metazoa; phylum Chordata; class Actinopteri; order Siluriformes; family Callichthyidae; genus Corydoras; species Corydoras sp. C115. Next base: position 114,281 of record JAFMOC010000540.1, on the reverse strand, counting down.
GATTCCCGGTTCGAATCCCAATCTGGATGGAGTTTCCATGTTCTCCCCGTGTCCACGTGGGTTTCTTCCGGGTTCTCCGGTTTCCTCCCACAGTCCAAAAATATGGAACCTAGAACGCTCCAAATTGCCCCATATGGAGTGTGTGTGTGTGTGTGAGTATGTGTCCAGTGATAGATTGCCCCCCTGTCCTGGGTGTATCTGCCCAGCGCCCGAAACGTTCTCCTCTGGATGGACATGGGGAACCCCCCCCCCCCCCCCCCGCGCGACCCTAATAGAGGATAAAGCGGGAGATAATGAATGAATGAATAATGAATTAAACTGAATTAATAATGAAATGAATGAATTGAAATGCAAATTTGCAGGGAACCGAATGTAGAACCCAACTTTTTAATAAATTAGAATGAAATGTTATCTTGATTTGTTGTGATTACGTAAATCACTGTCGGTCTAATCTGGCGACGCTGTTTCCACTCACCTCGTCTGAAGCTAATCCACCGTTACCAACACTGTTCCAAACGAGCGTCTGCAACGTCAACGGGGATTAGAACCCACGTAATCTGCCTGAAGTTGTTTTAGGTGCGCATTAGGACGACGAGCCGCGGGTTACCACGAGGAATTAAAACGCCTGCCCGCTCCAGATGAAGGGCGCTAGCTCAGTGGTTAGTGTGTTGGGCTGTCAATCTGAAGGTTGTTGGTTCAAATCCCAGGTCCACTGAAGTTACCAAGGTGGGTCTTTGAGTCAGGCCCTTAACCCTCATTGCTCCAGGGGGCGCTGTGGCCAACTTTTGCCCACTGCTCGCTTTGTAAGTCGCATTAGTTAACAGCATAATGTAATGTAATGGTTGTGGGTTCAAATCCCAGATCCCTAAAAATACTGATGTGGGTCCTTGAGTCAGGCCCTTAACCCTCATTTCTCCAGGGGGCGCTGTGGCCAACTTTTGCCCACTGCTCGCTTTGTAAGTCGCTTTAGTTAACAGCATAATGTAATGTAATGGCTTTGGGTTCAAATCCCAGTTCCCTATAAATACCGATGTGGGTCCTTGAGTCAGGCCTTTAACCCTCGCTTAACCCCACTGCTCGCTTTGTAAGTCGCGATGTAATGTAATGTAATGGTTGTGGGTTCAAATCCCAGGTCCACTGAAGTTACCAATGTGGGTCCTCTAGCCAGGCCCTTAACCCTCATTGCTCCAGGGGGCGCTGTGGCCAGCTTTTGCCAGTGCTCGCTTTGTAAGTCGCTTTAGTTAACAGCATAATGTAATGTAATGGTTGTGGGTTCAAATCCCAGCTCCCTAAAAATACCGATGTGGGTCCTTGAGCCAGGCCCTTAACCCTCATTGCTCCAGGGGGCGCTGTGGCCAACCTTTGCCCACTGCTCGCTTTGTAAGTCGCTTTAGTTAACAGCATAATGTAATGTAATGGTTGTGGGTTCAAATCCCAGGTCCACTGAAGTTACCAATGTGGGTCCTCTAGCCAATTAAAAAGCCTCATGCTCCAGGGGGCGCTGTGGCCAAAACTTTGCCCACTGCTCGCTTTGTATGTCGCTTTACTTAACAGCATAATGTAATGTAATGGTTGTGGGTTCAAATCCCAGATCCCTAAAAATACCGATGTGGGTCCTTGAGCCAGGCCCTTAATCCTCATTGCTCCAGGGGGCGCTGTGGCCAACTTTTGCCCACTGCTCGCTTTGTAAGTTGCGATGTAATGTAATGTAATGGTTGTGGGTTCAAATCCCAGATCCCTAAAAATACCGATGTGGGTCCTTGAGCCAGGCCCTTAACCCTCATTGCTCCAGGGGGCGCTGTGGCCAACTTTTGACCAGTGCTCGCGTTGTAAGTCGCTTTAGTTAACAGCATAATGTAATGTAATGGTTGTGGGTTCAAATCCCAGGTCCACTGAAGTTACCAATGTGGCTCCTTAAGCAAGGCCCTTAACCCTCATTTCTCCAGGGGGCGCTGTGGCCAACTTTTGACCAGTGCTCGCTTTGTACATCGCATTAGTTAACAGCATAATGTAATGTAATGGTTGTGGGTTTAAATTCCAGGTCCCTAAAAATACCAATATGGGTCCTTGAGCCAGGCCCTTAACCCTCATTTCTCCAGGGGGCGCTGTGGCCAACTTTTGCCCACTGCTTGCTTTGTAAGTCCCGATGTAATGTAATGGCTTTGGGTTCAAATCCCAGTTCCCTATAAATACCGATGTGGGTCCTTGAGTCAGGCCTTTAACCCTCATTGCTCCAGGGGGCGCTGTGGCCAACTTTTGCCCACTGCTCGCTTTGTAAGTCGCGATGTAATGTAATGTAATGGTTGTGGGTTCAAATCCCAGCTCCCTAAAATATATATAAAATAAAAAGCGTCTGCTAAAATGACCAAAACGACCAAACGTATGAATTAAAGACATGAAAAGTTGGACGTGTTGGAATGCCGGACGTGTGGTTGATGTCATTTGGTGCGTGGATGTTTGCATCTGGTTGAGTGCGACCCTGTGTCCGTACATGTAATCAAACTTGTGAATGTTGACGTTGGAGGACGTTGAGGTCCACGCTGGTGTGATGTTGAAAGTGCTGTAGATACCTGAGACTCCTCCTGCCACATACACAGCCAGCATGACCCCCGCCGTGAAGCCGATGTGTATGGTGAGCGGTTCCCCCTGAGCGCCGTTGCTGAGCACAGTCTGAGCCACAGAGCCACAGCCGAAAAGCTGTGAGAGGACAGGGGTGACATGTCATCAGGACGCAGGCCAGGCCACAGAACGTGCTCAGTATTAGGCTTCAGGTCTCATTAGACGGTGGCCGTGAACCGAGAACCCGTGCCCGGAATCGCAGAGCGCCGACGATGCGTAATTAGAGCTGATGGAACCCAACGGTCCAATGAGGGCTGGACGTTTGTTACGGTCCAAATGGAGAACGGGCTAATGGTTTGGAGAGTTGCACGCTGCACGCTGCGCCAACGGAGTGTAGTGTTTATATTTATTTTAATATAGGACAGGGGGGCAATCTATCACTGGACACACACTCACTCACACACACATACACTCTATATGGGGCAATTGGGAGAATTCATTTGACTTGATCCATGTTTTTTGGACTGTGGGAGGACACCAGAGAACCCGGAGGAAACCCACACGGACACGGGGAGAACATGCAAACTCCACCCAGATGGGGATTCGCACCGGGAATCCTTAGTGCTGAGAGGAGAACATACTAAACCACTAAGCCACCATGCTGCCGGCTTTTTAAGGCTTATAAAGTAATAATACTACAATATTATTATACTATATACTATAGAATAGTATAATAGGGGCTGCAGCAGGCGGCACGGTGGCTTAGTGGTTTGGCATGTTCTCCTCTCAGTACTAGGGATTCCCGGTTCAAATCCCAATGTGGGTTTCCTCCTACAGTCCAAAAACATGGATCAAGTCAATTGAGTTCTCCTATATTGCCCCATATAGAGTGTGTGTGTGTGAGTGAGTGAGTGTGTGTCCAGTGATAGATTGCCCCCCTGTCCTGGGTGTATCTGCTCAGTGCCCGAAACTTTCTCCCCTGGATGGGCATGGGGAACCCCCCCCCCCCACCCCGACCCTACTAGAGGATAAAGCGGAAGATAATGGATGGATGGATGGATGGAACCGCAGCAATATGGCTATAGGAATGATTAATAAAAATAATAATAGGGAGAAAACCGGAGAACCATGCAGACTAAAAGGAGAACATGCCAATCACTAAGCCACCGTGCCATCCAGGTTTTTATCTGATGTCATGAAATGTTAGGATCGGATCGTTACCGCACAATAAATTATAATCTTTAACCACAGACCCTCAATACTAACATCGTTAATGGTGTAAGTCGTCAGGACTTAATTTTTGAGCAGAAGGACGGCCAATGAGGTCAGAACAGGTTAACTCCGGAACGGCGGGTCAGCGACGCGGGGCAGACGAACGGCCAGCGCTCACGTCATCATGAACCCAGGTCAAAAAGATCAGACTCATGAAGCGAAAGCCAAAAATGTTGTGAAACGCGTATCGATTGACCTGCTTTCAGGAATCTCACGAGCGTGGTTAATGGATGGAGCTCGGAATTTTTTAATTAAATTTTTTTTCTTTTCTTTTCCAACGTAATATTTAAATTATTATTTTTTTAATTCTATTTGGGTAACCTGGGTCCGTGAAACGCCATTTCGTTTATGTTTCATGTACCATGTGGTATGTAAATGACAATAAAGTCTCCTTAAATCCTTGAATCCAGAATTGTTGAATTTGCCCCATTCATATTTATTCATATTTGTTTGGATCGGATTATATGTGAAAAATAATCAGATAGATAGAGATGTAGATATAGATATAGTATAGATATATAAATATAGCGGCACAGTGGCTTAGTGGTTTGGCATGTTCTCCTCTCAGCACTAGGGATTCCCTTGCGATCCCAATCTGGGTGGAGTTTCCATGTTCTCCCCGTGTCCACGTGGGGGTTTCCTCCGGGTTCTCCGGTTTCCTCCCACAGTCCAAAAACATGCATCAAGGTCAATTGAGTTCTCCAAATTGCCCCATATAGAGTGTGTCTGAGTGAGTGAGTGTGTGTCCAGCGATAGATTGCCCCCCTGTCCTGGGTGTATCTGCCCAGCGCCCGAAACGTTCTCCCCTGGATGAATATATATATATATATATATATAGATATATAGATATATAGATAGATATAGATATATAGATATAAATCAGACAGTTAGCAGTAAAAATACAATAAAATAAACAGTATTATAATAAAGGGAATGAATGTAAATATATATATATGTACATTTACAGTTATAAAGTATCAAAAGTGTGATATTAAAACAAAAAGATAAAGTGTCGCGTACGGAGGGTGACCTAAGAGATCAAAATACAAGAGACGGTTTTTAAATGTCCTGTCGTTCTGATTTGTTCTTCTGAAGTCTGATGTCCCTCAGAACAAAAGATCAGACAGGGTTTATATTCAAATAATTTTATATTATTATCATTTTATTATTATCATTTTATATTATTATCATCCTAAAGTCCACATGGACGCCATGGAAATAAATAAATGTGAAATTTAATTAATAAAACAGATGAATCCTGGTTTACAGACATGTTCAGAAGATCAGTTTGTCTCCTGAAGGTTCAGTTTACTCTCTTTAACCTTCGAGTTAATTATTGGACGAGAGGACCATGTGAACCTTTATGAGGACAGGAGACAAACAGACAAAAGTATTGATACTGTTCATCCATCCATTATCTCCCGCTTCATTCTCTATTAGGGTCGGGGGGGGGGGGGGGGGTTTCCCCATTCCCATCCAGGGGAGAACGTTTCGGGCGCTGGGCAGATACACCCAGGACAGGGGGGCAATCTATCACTGGGCACACACTCACTCACACACACACACTCTATATGGGGCAATTTGGAGAATTCAATTCACCTTGATCCATGTTTTTAGACTGTGGGAGGAAACCGGAGAACCCGGAGGAAGCCCACGCGGACACGGGGAGGACATGCAAACTCCACCCAGATTGGGATTCGAACCGGGAATCCCCGGCGCCGAGAGGAGAACATGCCAAACCACTAAGCCACCGTGCCATGTATTGATACGTTTATTTCATCTATATATTTATTTATTTATTAAATCCAGTACTTAGCCTGCGGCACGGTGGCTTAGAGGTTTGGCATGTTCTCCTCTCGGCGCCGGAGATTCCCGGTTCCAATCCCAATCTGGGTGGAGTTTGCATGTCCTCCCCGTGTCCGCGTGGGCTTCCTCCGGGTTCTCTGGTCACACACATACACTGGTCACAGAGAAATACACACACACAGACACACACACAGGACACTGATAAATACACACACACGAAACACACACACACTTACACAACCACACACAGACACGCACACATACACAGGACACTGATAAATACACAGACACACACACACACAGAAACACACACACACTTACACAACCACACACAGACACGCACACACAGGACACACGAGAAATACACACACACAGAAACACACACACACTTACACAACCACACACAGACACACACACATACACAAGACACAGAGAAATACACACACACAGACACACACACACTTACACAACCACACACAGACACGCACACACAGGACACAGAGAAATACACACACACAGAAACACACACACAATTACACAACCACACACAGACACACACACTTACACAAGACACAGAGAAATACACACACACAGACACACACACTTACACAACCACACACAGACACACACACACTTACACAACCACACACAGACACACACACTTACACAAGACACAGAGAAATACACACACACAGACACACACACTTACACAACCACACACAGACACACACACTTACACAAGACACAGAGAAATACACACACACAGACACACACACTTACACAACCACACACAGACACACACACTTACACAACCACACACTCACACAGAAACAGACACACACTCACACAAGGACACAGAGAAAAACACAACCACACACACACACACACACACACTCACACAGAAACGCACACACAGACACACATACACACAGAAACACAGGACATAGAGAAATACACACACACACGCATGCACATGCTCTATGAATTGGATTCTCTATATTACTCACACACACACACACACACACACACACATACACACACACACACACACACACACACTTACACAAACACAGACACACACACTCACACAGACACACACACACACACACAGTGGTGTAGACTGTGTGGTGATCATGTGACCCGTATTTAACAATTTAAAAACCTGTAACGAACTGAATTGGGCGTCAGGGTCGGTCCTCACAAATCAGAGGAGCAGGTCAGCTGGGACGTCCGTTCGGGTCACATGTCCCGAATCAGAGTGACCGCTCCTCTGGGGAGCCTCAGCGTGGGGTCTCAGGTGTGATGCAGGTTAGATTTAATACTCACTATCAAAATAAAAGTCCCCAGAAATTCAGCCAGAAACTCTCTGATGATCTGCTGCTTCAGGACCAGCTTGTCCTTCAGAGACACCAGCTTCTCCACCTCCATCCTCTGCTCCCTCAGCTCTCACCTCTCACAGCTCTGCTCTCTCAGCTCTGCTCCCTCAGCTCTGCTCTCACAGCTCTGCTCTCTCAGCTCTGCTCTCTCAGCTCTGCTCTCAGCTCTCTGCTCTCAGGTCTCAGGTCAGTGTGTGTGTGTGTGTGTGTGTGCGCTCAGCAGGAGCTGCAACTCTGCACTGAGCGGATCAGGACACTGACAAACACACACACACACACACACACATATGCACGTGCACACACACACACACACACACACACACACATGACACTGATAAATACACACACACACACACCCACACACACACACAGGACACTGATAAACACACACACACACACACACACATTCACTTACACAGACACTCTCACACACACTCATACAGATACACAAACACGCACTTACACACTGGACACAGATAAATACACATAGGACTTGCGCGCACACACACACACACACACATATGCACGCTCGCGTGCGCACACACACACACATGACACAGATAAATACACACACACAGTCACTTACACAGACACTCTCACACACACACACTCATATACATACACAAATACACACAGGACACACACACACGGCCACTTACACAAACACTCATACACACACACACATACTTACAAACACACTCTCACACACACACTCACACAGGACACAGATGAATACACACGCACACACAAATCACTTACACAGACACACACACAGCTACACACTCACACAGACACATACACACACTCACACTCACACATACACATACACACACTCACACTCACACAGACACTTACACACACGCACACACACGGCTACACACTCACACAGACACTTATACACACGCACACTCACAGAGATACACACACACTCACAGTCACACAGACACTCTCACACACAGACACTTACACACACACACACACACACAGCTACACACTCACACAGACACTTACACACACACACACACACACACACACACACACACACACACACTCACAGTCACACAGACACTTACATACACACACACACACACAGACACTTACACACACTCACACAGATACACACACACACTCACACACACACACACACACTTACACACACACAGATACACACACACACACACTCACTTACACACACACTCACACACACACACACACACTCACAGTCACACAGACACTTACATACACACACACACACACAGACACTTACACACACACTCACACATATACACACACACTCACACAGACACTTACATACACACACACACACACACACAGACACTTACTCACACATACACACACACTCACACAGACACTTACACACACACACACACACTCACACAGATACACACACACACACACACACTGACACTTACACACACACTCACACATATACACACACACACAGATACACACACACACACACTGACACTTACACACACACTCACACATACACACACACACACGTACACACACACAATTGTATTATGAAGTTTGTTTTTATTATTTTTACACACACACAGATATTTTTTAAACAATCGTTGATTTAATTGTATTATGATGTTTGTTTTTATTATTTTTATTTTATTTTATTATTTTTTAAACAATCGTTGATTTAATTGTATTATGAATGTTTGTTTTTATTATTTTTTGTCCTAAATCTCGTCTTGCTTTTGAATTTTGTTGAAGGAAAACTTTAAGCTCGTAGTTCGTAGTACAAAGGAAATGTAAGCAATCGCGCATGCGCGGTGTGTCCAGCAGGGGGCGCTCGTTGATCATGAACCTCACTTCTCGGCTCATGAATCCAGAGGGTTGCAGGTTTTTATGATTCTTTTTTTCTTGTTGGGAAATAAAACAAAAATTCTTCAAAGGAGCCTCGACGGCAGCTTCAGTGGCGTCTCCTCTTTTGAGAACCTCTTTGGGGAGTCCAATCTCCTCTGCGCGGTACCACAGTGATGTTGGACTGGAGAACCTGGCTCACCGTATCAGATCTACTTTATTCTAAAGGTTCGAACCCAACGACCATTTGTTTAGTGCGTTGAGCCTCAGACATCCAGGAACCAAACCAAGACCTTCACTGAAAGGTTCCATAAAGCTGGTTCATGGTCGTATACACTGCGCCAACGGAACCAAATACCAAATATTAAATACCTGAAATTACATTAACATTCGGTCATTTATTGGACGCTTTTATCCAAAGAGACTTACAAGGTGAGCACAGGGTTCATCACAGCGCCCCCTGCAGCAATGAGGGTTAAGAGGTCTTGCTCAAGGACCCACACTGGTAACTTCAGTGGACCTGGGATTTGAACCCTCAACCTTCAGATTGACAGCCCAACACCCTGACCACTGAGCTACCACACCCTTCATTCATTTCATTCATTCATTCATTCATCCAACAGCACGTTGCCCCCTATATTTTCTTCTGCCTAAAAATTATTTGGTCAAGCATCCATCCGTCCATCCATCCATTATCTTCTGCTTTGTCCTCTACTAGGTTCTAGGGGGTTCCTCATGCCCATCCAGGGGAGAAAGTTTTGGGCGCTGGGCAGATACACACAGGACGCCAATCTATCACTGGACACACACACATACACTCCATATGGGGCAATTTGGAGAAGTCAATTGACCTCGATCCATGTTTTTGGAATCAACCCGGAGGAAACCCACACGGACACGGGGAGGACATGCAAACTCCACCCAGATTGGGATTCAAACCAGGAATCCCTAGTGCTCTCCTCTCAGCGCTGGGGATTCCCGGTTCGAATCCCGATCTGGGTGGAGTTTCCATGTTCTCCCCGTGTCCGTGTGGGTTTCCTCCGGGTTCTCCGGTTTCCTCCCACAGTCCAAAAACATGGATCAAGGTCAATTGAGTTCTCCAAATTGCCCCATATAGAGTGTGTGAGTGAGTGTGTTCCCAGCGATAGATTGCCCCCCTGTCCTGGGTGTATCTGCCCAGCGCCACAAAATGTTCTCCCCTGGATGGGCATGGGGAACCCCCCCCCCCCCCCCCCCCCCGACCCTAATAGAGGATAAAGCAGAAGATAATGAATGAAAGTAAACTAATGTGCTGCCTCATTCTGAATTGTTTGTTTTTTTTGGTTGAATTTGACTTTTTTTGCCCTTATTGTTGATCTTCTTCTGTATATAACACGAAATAAATATATAACACGAGATAAATATATAACACGAAATGAATAACACGAGATAAATATATAACACGAGATAAATATATAACACGAGATAAATATATAACACGAGATAAATATATAACACGAGATGAATATATAACACGAAATGAATAACACGAGATAAATATATAACACGTGATCAATAAAGTCTTCTGATTCTGATAACGACACCTACGTGCTACAGTTATATTAAACTATGTTATTTATGTTGTATGATGTTATATTATGTTATTTATGTTGTATTATGTTATATTATGTTATTTATGTTATATTATGTTATATTATGTTATTTATGTTGTATTATGTTGTACACAGCAGTAGATAATCGGGTTATTAATGATACTATACAGGTCCACTCGGGTGGACTATGTCTCAGCTTTGTCTCTGGCACTCATGTGAGGAGACAGGTACGGAGTGGGATAGGCCTCATTAATCACACATAAGGATGATGTCTTTGATGTGAAACAGACTCGCCGTCGAGCTGTTGGTGTGTGTGTGTGTGTGTGTGTGTGTGTGTGTGTGTGTGGGGGGGGGGGGGTATGTACTGACGGATAGAATGCACGCGGTAAATTGGGTACAAATGAAGACATATTTAATCCTTTATTGTCAGATATGGTAATGACTATCGTGTAGGTCTGAGAATGGGGTTGGGGGGTTGGGGGGGGGGGTTGGGTGGTTGAGCGTTCTGCGTTTTCAGAAGACGAATTGATCGTGTTGGTCTGTTATGATCTAGTAAATACGTGCAGCCAATTTAATTCAACTCAATGCAGGCGTTGTTCTATTTTATTTGATTGTAATATTGACGTTTAAGACATTTACGTTTCTGTATCGGAATATCAACATGATTTGATTCTTAATAGCTTTCAATTATATATATTCATATTTAATATATAAATAAATAAATAAATATATATATAGAAGATAGAAACGTCAATACGTTTTATATTCATGCGAACGTTGCCGACAAATGTAAAGTGTAATGTAATTTACACTACATTTTGAACCTTGAGGTCTATAGGCTACAGCACATGGTATTTTTGAGTGCCAATAAAGATAGATGATTTTTTTTTTTCGCATAGTAAATAAACACACGTACAGGAACTATATCTCTATGGGGTTGTAGGCCCACTGCTTTATTTCCCAGGGTTCTGTAAATGTTCTGTAAATGTTCTCGGCACGTCGTGACCCCTGTAGGACAGACGGGTTCGTTTGAAGCGATGCTTGAAGGCAACCTAGAGGTTGATCGCGGCGCTCCATGGTTCCGAAGGTTCCACAGCTGAACGGTTGGAGGTGCTTGGAGGTTCCACAGCTCCAGCAGGTCTGCAGGTCGAGTGGAACGTGGTAGTTTGTTCCAGCAGCCAGGCGGTGTGGGGCGTTGGATGTTGACCCGCACCGTAGACTTTTAACACCAAAATAATTAATAATAATTAAAGCCCAGTAAATAAGTCAAATGAATTTATGACCCAAACAAAGTCGGCTGCTCCTCCTCCACCTCCTCCTCCTCCTGCAGAGCCGGCAGGAGTTCGCTGGAGGAGCTTTACAGCCCGATTTATTGCATTAGCTGTTTAAAGTTTGAAGATTAAGTGTGAAGTCGATGATTTGGTTTTTATCTTTTTATTGCCTGGGCTGCAAATGCAATGCAACCAGAAAGAGAGAGAGAGAGAGAGAGAGAGTCTCTTTACTGTCTCTATTGTTATTGTTTGTAAATGATGTACATTTCGTAGTTTCATCTTCGTTTTTTTTTGTATTTTGTTTGGAACCAGGGCTTTTGGAAATACCAATATAATGCTAGCAAAACAATACAAATACAAAGCAATCCAAATAAAGCTTCTCAAATGGAGAAAAAATGGAATTGCGTCGACTTGAGGGAGGTTGAAACGGCTTTACGCACTCTATGTGGACTGATGGTGTGTATTGGGACTCCGATGAGGCGCTAAACGAGGCGTTAACGCGGCAGGAGGCTCGCATTCAGCGTCAGGAGGGAGAAGGTGTGATCTTCTGATGTGGAAAGATGAACAACATCCTGATGGCTGATCTGCTGAAGTGTTTAAAGATGTGAGGCAAACGGGCCGAGCTGAAGAAGAAGAAGAAGAAGAGGAAGAAAAGAAAAAAAAAAAAAAAAAAAGCTTTTCACGGTCATGTGTGATCGGAGACGGCAACCTGATCCAACATCTCCCCAGTCCTGAAATAACACCTGAAGATTTAGAATAACACAACCAACAGAGCGGCACAGGAATACAATCATCATTACAGCAACAACAACAAAAAAAACGTTTTAAATATAGAGTAGATTAGATTTAACTTTATTGTCGTTGTGCAGAGTGCAAACTCAGGGCCAATGAAACGTAGTTGGCATCTAAGCAGACGTGCAATATACACACTATATATACATAAAGTTTATTCACAGTGAGGTGAACCCCAAAAAATAAATGTAAACCCCGAAATATCTCTAATTTTATTAATACGTAATAAAATAAAAAATATTAAATGAATATCTAATTGATCTAGTTTTTATTTATTTTTTGATTGGTCTGTAGCCACACTTGACAAAACTTGAAAAAAGTGACTTAGTTTTTTTTTTTTTTTTTTGATTGGTCAGTAGCCACACTTGACAAAACAAGACCTATCATTTAAATCCATTATTGGTTCTCGCGTTTAGAACCTTTTAATTCACCCAGCTTTGTGCACATCGTTCTATTCGAATGTGTCTGCTGTAACGTTCTAATGTACAAACTTTGGTTCGTGGTTGGAAGAGTTTGGTGTGGAAGAACCTGCCTGGCCCTGACCTTAACCCCAATGAAGACGCTTGAGAATGAACCTGAACAGAGATCCAGAGCCAGACCCCCTGATCCCAGCAGATTTTAACTTTACAAACGCGTTCCAATCCCAAAAATGTTGTAGAAAGCCTTTCCAGCAACGAGAACGTTGAGACCAAATGAGACCAAACTAAAATGGAATGCCCTGACGTGTGTCATATACATTTAGTGTTTAATCACGATCCAACTAACAGAAACTCCATCGATGATGAAGATGATGATGATGACAGCACTGTGATTATTAATAATACGATATTTTATAGTCAACAAAAACCAAAGACAAACCGAGCGGTGGTTCCAATGATGCGATCGGTCCCATTGGTGTCACTTTACTGACTCGGTTCACTTAGTCAGGGATCCTTATGCAACACAAAAAGAACTAATTAGATTTTTCCTGCCTTTGAAAATGTTTTATTATAAAAACACTGTCCAACATTTTACAGCATCCATTATATATATTTTTTAATTGCGTCAATTTGATAAAACAAGCCTTTAAAATGGACATTGTTCACCAATAACCAACAAAAAAAATTGAAATGTGCAACGTTCCTGAGTCGTTTAAAGCGAGTCGAGTCCATTGGCTGTGTGAATGTGAAAGTGGGTGGTATCGATGAGAGAGGGGCTTTATGTAAATGTCGGATTTTAATGATATCAGGAGGGCGTCCCTCGGATTGGCGGTCCAATAAAAACGGGACTCGCAATGCCGACACCTGCTTATAAAACACAAGGAGCGGCGCAAAGTCCAAAAAAGTTGTTCCCTCCAGTCGGACGCGGCAGTCGGCGCCCGGGATTCGACATGACCTCCAGCGCAGTGCAGCTTCCCGGCGGGCTGAAGGCGGACCCCGCGGCGCTCATGGCATCCCTGCAGCTCATGCCGTCGCCGGTGCCCAACCCGGAGATCAAGTACACCAAGGTGGGTCGCCTTCCGTTTCACAACATCTGGCAAACTTTGGAACCATCGCTCCTCTCGGTCGGCGCTGCGCTCTCGGCGGTGCGCGCAGTTTGGACACCAGGCGCGCCAGACCTTCATTCCCAGAGGGGGTTCATTTAGGAAAGTTGGTTTGAGCCTTTTAAGCTTTTGAAAAGCCGACAATAGCTTTGCGCACTTAACTTTACACTCTTTAATCCAAAAAAAACCCCAAAAAAACTTTCTTTGGTTTTGAAACCTGGTTCTGTTGCCACGCCGTCGCTCTCACGTTTTGCAGTTAGAACCTCCAACAACCTTCTAAAAAAGTACAATGTTATCATACAAATACAAACAGCTCAATTTTAACTATACGCGTTTCCTAATTCTTAATTATCTGTTATTGCGTTTGGAAGGCTCCACATCGTACGTTGCGTTGTCTCGTAGCTTTGTAACTGTACCAGACCTGGCGTAAGAGATCGGCTGTAGACTATTGGGCAAACAGTTTAAGATCGATTCGGACACTGCAACATATAAATAGACCAATCAGATCAAACCACGGGTCCGACAATCAGCATCAGTTTAACAAACAGCCTGAACGTTGTGTTTATAATTATTGTTATTATTTTTAACATCGTGTGGATGAACATTTCAACACCATCGCTCACATGTAAGATCATTTTTTGGTGTGTTTGTACAAGAAAACAATATAAGGGAATTCCCATTGCCACCAATTTTTTTTTTTTTTTTTGGCAGGCTCAGGATGGCATTATCTTAATAACTAATGATCTGCTCTTAGGATCATTAAAAGCTTGATATTTAGTTTAATTGCAAGTATTCGGGCATTTTATTTTATTATTATTATTTTTTTTATAAAGCTTGAGTTGGTGGTACTTTTTTATCTGGTGCCACCTTTAAAGGTGATAATAAGCTTTCATCAGCTGGCACAGTTCCCACTGATTCAGTCTGAACCTGTGTTGAGGTTTGAATAGATATTAGCTTCTGTTTTATAAGCTTATAAAGTTTTAACAGTTTAAAAAAAAAAAAAAAAAAAGAAAAGGCAATAAAATAATAATAAAATCACATGGAATTAAAAATCCCTGAGCTGCACAGGCCTCATGTGGTTCTTATTATCTTAATGAAGGAAGGAGTTTATTCTGGGGATGGTGGGGGGGTGTGGGGGGGTTAAATACATGTGGAAATATGAGCACTAAGCAGTAAATATTTATTGTTCTGTATTGCTTTGTGGGTGCTACAGTAAACCAAGCAAAAAAATGCTTTTCGTGGCACGACGTTCGCTTCCATTTACGTCGAAAGCTGTGATGGGAAAACGACAAGGCATTTTCAGAAAAGTCCTTCAAAGAAAGCAACACTCATTATTCTGTGGTGGGTTCCAAAAATTTTTCCAAAAATGTTGTTTCTCTAAAGTGTAAATGTGATGTTTTAAGAAACGTATGGAAGGCTCAGCTGGAGGTAAAGTGTACGGCTGGATTAAGATTAAGATGTTGGATTATCTGAAGGGACGGCGCTTTTGACTTTTAAGTAAATGGCTTTATTGCTGTGGGGTGAAGGCCAGGGTGTGTGTGTGTGTGTGTGTGTGTGTGTGTGGGTTGCACCCATAACACAGTACAGAATGAACAAAGGCCACGGAATTGTTTAGCATTAGATAAAGAGATAAGTGCAAGCTGACACGTTTATCTTCGCGTGCACTCGCACACATCTTTTTTCTCGAGTGTAATCTGAGCGCAGGGAGTGAGTTTGGGGAAGAGCAGGACACTGTGTATGAGCCCCGAGGAATTCGAACCATCCACTGCGTGCCAGGAGGGCAGTGATTCTGATTTATGGCCGTTACCTTCCATAAGCACCTCTTACAGCCTGTTACTGTTTCACTGTCACCCCACAAACACACTTTCATTCTTCAGTCCCAGACGCGAAAGGTGTAGGTTGCTCTTAAAGGGGAACTCCAGTTGCTCTTATCCTTTTATGTCTTATAAAATGGGCCTCGATGCCGAGAGGGCGTAAGAAAATAATATTAAATAGAATAAACGGCATAAAAATAGTTCACTACAGGCTCCACAAACTTTGTGTAAACAGTACTGCACTCTCTAAAAAAAGAAAACCTACCTTTAAAGTAATAGTACTATCTAAAATCTAAAACCAAAATATTTAATATCTGTAAAAGCGCAGTCCAATAAAAAAAAAAAAGAGTAGGCGCATCTTTAAAGGGAAGCACACCCACCTTTAAATGCACCATGTCTGAATAAGTAATATAATTTAGGGACTAAATAAGTGATCCGATGTAAAGAAAGGTCCACCACCGTGCTCTATAGTCAAATATATGTTTCAATTATAAATATACAGCTGCCTTTCTAAAAAGTGTCAGGTCGAGGTCAGAATATGTCTAAAGAAAATAGTTTATCTATTAATTTTTTTTTTTTTTTTTTTTTAATGGCCTGTCTTTTCTTTTCTGTCTTTTTTTAAATAAAAAGATGGGAAAAAAATAATAATAAAATAAAAATATATATTTTTTCAATCTCAGTATGTAAAATGATTTAGAAGTTAATAGCCTATTAATAGTTAGTAGTATTTAAGTATTTAATAGTTAATAGTGATAGTTAATAGTATTTTTATTTGCATGATACAGCCGTTATACGATTCGAATACTTATGAGACTCTAAATCTTTACATCATGATGTTTAATTTAGATAAAGAAACCTCGTTTCATTCGGAGGTTTACTCTGAATTGCTTTCTGCTCTTCTCCTAAATGGACTCAGACAGCTGTAGTAGAGATGGATCACAGTTTCCAAAATGTATGAATCACGCCCTGATCAGCACCACCACGCCGAGGGGCCAGGGGGGCCGGGTGAAGGCATGTGGAGACTCACAGCGCTGCATGTGGCCTGTAGACTCACTTTTTCAACTCTTAGTTTTATAATTACACAATAAAAAAAAAAGTTTTTAGTATTAAATTTAGTTTTTTATATATGTTATATAGTCTGTGACTTTTTTTTAATTTATTATAAATTATGTATGTGCTCAGGCTTTTTACCTAAGAGAATTTTTACAAACCCGGTATTATTATAAATATATATATTTTAAATAAATAGTAAAAAACACGCGATCAAATTCCACCTGTGATATGTGGTTTAAATCCAATCACGGCCCGTCTCTAAAAAAAAAATTTTTTTTTTAAAAAGTCATCCTATTTAAAATAATTACACCCATCTCTGAACGGAATTATATTTTAAACCGAGTGGTCCGATCTCCAAAAAAAAGATGTTGGCGTGTGAATGTAGTCTCAAAAAATATGGATCATTCTCTTAAAATGAACATTATCTCCAAAAAAAAAGGTCTTAGGGTAATAATTATTAATAATAGTTATTTTTTTTACATTTAAAAAAAATAAAAGTCCCTTTAGGAATAAAATAATGAATAAACTCACGTCCCTTTTGAAGTATCCTTAAAAGTAGCTGTGATTTATTGATGGTAATTTTCTAAATGTAGTCGCTCTGTTTATGAAACAATGAGCCCGTCGTGGTCTTTCTTTGTGATTTTCGGCAGAATGGTCTCAGTTTAGGTCGAAAACGTTGGCGTCTTTTGAAACTCCTTGACTTTTTTATTCCGTGAAATGATATGTTGATGAAATAAAGGTTTGATTCGAGGTAATTGTTAATTCTGAGCTATAAAAACCTCATGAGTTCATATAAAACCCAAGATAAAACAATACAATTGTAGGTTTCTCTTAAAGGAGAACTCCGGTGTTCTTATCTCTTGCTTTTTAAAATGGGCCTCGATGCCGAGGGGCGTAAGAAAATATTATTAAATACAATAACGGCATAAAAAATAGTTAAATTCGGGCTCCACAAGCTTTGTGTAAACAGTACTAGACTCTCTAAAAAGAAAACCTACCTTCAAAATAATAGTACTATTAAAAAAAAAAAACTCATATCTGTAAAAGCACAGTCCAATTTTAAAATAAGAGAAGTCGCGTCTTTTTTTTAATGCACCAGGTCTGAATAAGTCATTTAATTTAGGAACAAGATCTGATAAAGGTGTTGATTCGAGGTGTTTAATGAGATAATTGTTAATTCTGAGCTATAAAAACCTCATGAGTTCATATAAAACCCAAGATAAAGCAGAACAATTGTAGGTTTCTCTTAAAGTTGTTCTTATTTCTTGCTATTTTAAATGGGCCTCGACGCCGAGGGGCGAAAGGAAATAATATTAAAAAAAAAAAATATAGCTTTGCCAAGCTTGGTGTAAACAGTACTAGACTCTCTAAAAAGAAAAGCTACCTTCAAAATAATATAATATAATAATAATAATATATAATACTTAATTTCGGAACAAGATTGATTCCTAAACCAGGTGTTGATTCGAGGTGTTTAATGAGATAATTGTTAATTCTGAGCTATAAAAACCTCATGAGTTCATATAAAACCCAAGATAAAACAGTACAATTGTCAGTTTCTCTTAAAGTTGTTCTTATCTCTTGCTATTTTAAATGGGCCTCGACGCCGAGGGGGCGAAAGAAAATACTATAAAAAAAAAGAAGAAAAAAAAATAAATAAATAAATAAAAAAATATATATATAGCTTGGCCAAGCTTGGTGTAAACAGTACTAGACTCTCTAAAAAGAAAACCTACCTTCAAAATAATATAATATAATAATATATAAAACTTAATTTCGGAACAAGATGTGGTTCCTAAACCAGGTGTTGATTCGAGGTGTTTAATGAGATAATTGTTAATTCTGAGCTATAAAAACCTCATGAGTTCATATAAAACCCAAGATAAAACAGTACAATTGTAGGGGACGGTCTTTAATCGTGCTATAAGCAACATTTTCCTTATAAGTCCAGCATAAAACACACACACACATACACACACACACACAAACACTCGCACAAGAAAGAAGAAAGAAGAAAAAAAAAAAAAAAAAAAAAGAAAAAACTCTGGCCCTCTGACACGTTTTTGGGCCCGTTGACTTTATTTGGACTTGTGGGGGAAACTGTGTAAATGCGTTCCCCGCCGTCCTCCCAATATCAGATCAGAGGAGCGCTGATGGTCCCCAGCTGCCGGCGTCCACATTCTGATTGCACTTCAGATTTTAAACAAACCACTTAAAGGCTTACTCGTTACGAACGTATACGCCGTGTCCTGCCCTCACCCCGAGCCTCGGTTCACGACCCGTCCGTGTTTACCCTCCGTCCTGATTATCACCACTTATATATTATATATTATGTAGATGTAGATGTAGATATCTTGGCATGCCTACTTATCACTGACGAGCATTCGGCCCAAACCCTGTCCAGTGTCCTCGCACCGGGGGCGGCGGGGGGGGGGGGGGGGGTCTGTGTCTGTCAGGTGCCTCACCTGATGCCGAGTTATTGATGTCTCATCGGACGGCGGGATGGAGACGGCGGGCGGGACGGGGGACGGGGGTGTGTTTGTGTATTTGGGGTCATTTAAAGTAATTGATTTGAAGCCCCGGGACTCCCCCCAACCCCACCCCCCGCCCCCCGCCACCCCAACCATGAGAACGATACGCTCACACCGCTCTGTTCACAACGCCGAAAATACATTTTAAATGTCTGTAAACAAAGAAATCCGGGGGAGGGGGGGTTGGGGGGGGGGGGATGGGTGGATGGGGGGGGATGGGTGGATGGGGTGGGATGGGGGGGGGGGGGGGGGGGGGGGTCACAGTGATCACAGTCTTGTGTGAGAGTTTGGGCCTGAGGTGAAGAAATGTTCAAGTCTAAACAACGAATGCACACTTTAATAGATATCTGTCGCTGGGCACACACTCACACACACACACACACACTCTATATGGGGCAATTTGGAGCATTCAATTCACCTTGATCCTTGTGTTTTGGACTGTGGGAGGAAACCGGAGAACCCGGAGGAAACCCACGCGGACACGGGGAGGACATGGAGACTCCACCCAGATTGGGATTTGAACCGGGAATCCCTAGAGCTGAGAGGAGAACATGCCAATCACTAAACCCAATAATTAAAAATGAAATGAAATTAATTAATTAATATATAGGGCGGCACGGTGGCTAAGTGGTTTGGCATGTTCTCCTCTCAGCGCTAGGGATTCCCGGTTCGAATCCCCATCTGGGTGGAGTTTGCATGTCCTCCCTGTGTCCGCGTGGGTTTCCTCCCACAGTCCAAAAACATGGATTCAAGGTGAATTGAATTCTCCAAATTGCCCCATATAGAGTGTGTGAGTGTGAGTCCAGTGATAGATTGCCCCCTTGTCCTGGGTGTATCTGCCCAGCGCCCAAAACGTTCTCCCCTGGATGGGCATGGGGAACCCCCCCCCCCCCCCACCGTGACCCTAATAGAAGATGAAGCTGAAGATAATGGATGGATGGAATTATTACTTATATTAATATATATTTTAAATAGTGGGCGGCACGGTGGCTAAGTGGTTTGGCATGTTCTCCTCTCAGCGCTAGGGATTCCCGGTTCGAATCCCCATCTGGGTGGAGTTTCCATGTTCTCCCCGTGTCTGCGTGGGTTTCCTCCGGGTTCTCCGGTTTCCTCCCACAGTCCAAAAACATGAATCAAGGTCAATGTAATGCTCCAAATTGCCCCATACAGAGTGTGTGAGTGAGTGAGTGTGTGCCCAGCGATGGATTGGTGTCCTGTCCTGGGTGTACCCCCCCCCCCCCCCCGACCCTAATAGAGGATACAGTGGGAGATAATGATTGGTCGGTTGGTCTCTGGTAATCTTTGGTCTGAATGTGGGAGTGTGTCCCCTGTTCCTCGTCACCGACACTCTCTCTTTCCCACCCCGCCTGCGTCCCGTCCTACCCCCCCCCCCCCCATCCCGCCCGTGTCCGAGCTTGGGTTTCTCGCCCGCCGTGTCATCCGTTAAGGGTGTAAGCGTCGGTGCGAGGGCCTCGTGTAAACCAATCTGGGGACAGCTTGTGTGAATGAGGTAGGCTCCATCAATCCGTCAGTGGGTGAGCTAGTGCAGCTGGGGGGGGGGGGGGGTGGGGGGGCGTTTGAGGTTCTCCTGCTCTGTAATATATGGCCGTGTCTGACGGGGAGGGTCAGCGGCCCTGGCCGGCAAGAGCCTGACCCCCCCCCCCCCCCACTTCTGGTGTTTTTCACTCCAGAACGCCACATCTTAACCCCCCCCACCACCCCCCACGACATCAAACGGGACGGAGGTAGAGGGGTGCGCTGATTTACGGCGGGTGGGCGGCGCGGCGTGGACCCTGTCCGCTGTCCCTTGGGTTCCGTCTCCACTCCCCTGTCCCGCTCGGTTCCTCTCGTCTCGCTTCTTATCCTTTTATTCTATTTTATTTTATTTCGGTCAACGAATGACATAGTTCATAAGAAAGCTCCCTAACGAGTCGTTAAAGCATCACCGGCGTCGGACGGACCCACCCACACACACACACACACACACACACACACACACACACACTCTATATGGGGCAATTTGGAGCATTCAATCGCCCTTGAATCCATGTTTTTTGGACTGTGGGAGGAAGAACCCGGAGGAAACCCACGCAGACGCGGGGAGGACATGCAAACTCCACCCAGATGGGGATTCGAACCGAATGCCCTTCCAGGGGAGAACGTCTCGGGCGCTGGGCAGATACACCCAGGACAGGATGCCAATCTATCGCTGGGCACACACTCACTCACACACACACACTCTATATGGGGCAATTTTGAGAATTCTATTGACTTTGGACTGTGGAAGGAAACGGGAGAA
The DNA here is from genome assembly GCA_019802505.1 of Corydoras sp. C115. Lineage (NCBI taxonomy): Eukaryota > Metazoa > Chordata > Actinopteri > Siluriformes > Callichthyidae > Corydoras > Corydoras sp. C115. The sequence continues at coordinate 92,558 of JAFMOC010000540.1, read as the reverse complement.
CCCGGAGGGAACCCACGCAGACACATGCGAACTCCACCCAGATGGGGATTCGAACCGGGAATCACTCACGCTGAGAGGAGAACATGCTAACATGTATTAATTAATATAATTAAAATATTATACTTTGTACATGTTGGTAGCTAGTAGTACTAGGGTCATGGGGAGGGGGGGGGTTCCTTCATGTCCATCCAGGGGAGAACGTTTCGGGCGCTGGGCAGATACACCCAGGACAGGGGGGCAATCTATCACTGGACACACACTCACTCACTCACACACACATTCTATATGGGGCAATTTTGAGAACTCTTGACCTTGAATCCATGTTTTTTGGACTGTGGGAGGACACTGGAGAACCCCAAAACCCACGCGGACACGGGGAGGACATGCAAACTCCACCCAGATGCGGATTCGAACCGGGAATCCCCAGCGCTGAGAGGAGAACATGCCAAACCTGAATACGTAATTGCTGTTAGACCTATCTGTTGTAAATTGTTCTCCGGTTCTGTGGGAATTGGGTTCGGGGTTTTGCTCGTTGGTGACTTCAGGGGACCTGGGATTTGAACCCACAACCTTCTGATTGATAACCCAACACCCGGACCACTGAGATACCCCCCCCCCCCCCACTAACTGAATAACAAAATATAGTGTTTCAATTGTTAAATCCGGGTCACATGACCAGCACACAGTCTGTACATGGCTGTCCCCCACTGTCGATGGAGGACGAGGACGAGTCCCCCACTGAGCCTCGGTCCTCACAAGGTTTCCTCCTTAAGACATCAACATAACAGGGAGTTTTGTCTTGCCGCTGTCTCTTGGTCTTGCTCTTTGGGGGTTTTAAAGGTGTAGAACTCTGTAGAGCTGCTTTGTAACAATCGCTCTATTGGCTACCAGCCGTATTTCGTACACGTAATGCGAACAATTATCGGTATGTCGCAGCCTATCCCGTCAGAGGAGCGCTGCCCTGATTGTTAAAGGATATGAAACTTCCTGTGTAAAGCGAGCCCGGAGCTGCAGGTGCCCGGCTCGAGATCCGCCGGCCTCCGGAATTTTGGCCCGCCGCGCGTAACCGCAGCGGCCAGCGAGTGCCGTTAAACGTTCCTCATCTGCGCGAGCCATGAGAACGCGCTGAGGGCCAAACAGATGTGCTGGCCCCGTCGCGGGCCTTGGCATCCCCTGCCCCCGCGGCCCGGACAGACCTCGGGGGACGGCCGGCGGATCGGACCGGCTCCATCGTTCCCCGTGGGAGCCCTCTGTTTTCCGTAGGTTAGGCAACGTTGTGCGTGTGTTAAGTAGAAGCAGAGCATCGCGTGCCGCTCGGCCCCCGCTCGGCCCCCGCTCGGCCCCCGCTTGGCCCCCGCTCCCAAAATCTGTTTATAATAGGTGCGTCTCATCGCCGCGTTACCGCCGCAAACGAGGACCGTCAGGAGCCAGAGATTGGCAGCAAAATCGCCGCTCTTAAAACGCTTGCAGATGCCTCGGCGTACGCGCCGGCGCTGTGCGCGACGCTGACCGCGTTTCCCGGCGATCCGTCGCCGCGCTGCCAGCACCAGATTTCATTGGCAGGCACGTTTTGACCTAATGCTGCGAAAAGTTACCGTTAAAACGTCCAGATATCCCGTCACTTTACCGTAAAGACTCCGAATGCCCCGCCGTTTTATTTCGGTGTTTATTACAAAATTTGTTATGAAGGCTACAAATCGGTCGTATTTCAACGTAATACGGTGCGAGCGGGCGGGGCATTCTTGCGAACAAATTGCGGGAAAGGGTAATTATATTATATTATTATTCACCACAATACAAACTAGTCTTAAACTGCTAATCCAGTCTAGTTTTTAAGTGCACGCTGATCGCCGAGTAACGGGATTCCGCTTTCGCAAACGATCGAAAATCGCCGTCTAGTGGCCAAATTAAAGCAGCTGTAACAGGTTTAGTGTTTGTCGCTGTATTTTATGATTTAAAATGATGTATTGTATATCACACACTGTTACGAATGTTGTGGCTGGACAGCCAATCAGATTCAAGGACACATTTTAGAATATCAATCAATAAGCTGTAGCGTAATTATGTAGTCACTGTGGTTAATATAGTCGATAAGGTTACGTGCTGAATGTCGGAACACTTTACGTTTAATCACAAACTATTCGTAATTTGCAAACTTAGCACAACTATTATGTAGCTACGTATATATATATACACAACGTATATACACATCCAATTTTGTCCGTACCCATTTGTTACCCGATATAATGTCGTTTTATTTATAAAAATAATACTAGCATTAATTTCTGCCTCATTACTTTGCACTATACTGTATTTATACGTACGTAATCTCTATATTAGATGTTACCGCATTTCGTTGTTTGCTCTGCGCAATCTAATCTAATCTAATCTAAAATATAGATTGTGGGTAATATAGTCGGTTAAGTTACGTTTACACTTTACGTTTAATCGCAAACTATTCATATTTCGCAAACTTACAACAGCACAACAATTACGTACCCACGTATATATATCCACACAACGTATATACACTTCCAATTTTGTCCGTATCCAATTGTTACCCAATATAATGTCATTTTATTTATTTTACATTATACTACACGTACGTATAATACTATACTGTATTTATACGTACATAATCTCTATCTTAGATGTTACCGCATTTCGTTGTTTACTCTGCACAATCTAATCTAATCTAAAATATAGATTGTGGTAAATATAGTCGGTAAAGTTACGTTTACGAATACGAAACACTTTACGTTTAATCGCAAACTATTTGTATTTCGCAAACTTACACCAGCACAGCAAATACGTACCTACGTATATATATATCCACACAACGTATATACACTTCCAAATTTGTCCGTCGACCAATTGTTACCCAATATAATGTCGTTTTATTTATTTATTTATAAATATTTTTTTGTATTAGACGTTACCGCATTTCGTTGTTTGCTCGGCACAATGTTGAATCCAATCCGATCTAATCTAAGCTACTAATATAAAATGTCCAAGAGTTGTAGGATCGAACCGGCGCTGATCACCTTTTGGCCGTCGAATGCGAGTTCATAATAAATTAAATTAAAGTAGATTAGACTTTATTGCCATTGTGCAGAGACCAAGTCCAGGGCCAACGAAACGTACATTATGATATAATATATATACATCGTTTAGATTAAAGGGCATTACGATTGGTTGAGATTGGGTTAATCACAGCGACCGCTGTGCATCCGAGGCTTCGGGCGACCAATCGGATCGCGCCGCTCCGCTTTGGGAACGGCGTTGCGGTCTCCAGCGTGGCCTCCCCGATGCGGCAAAGAAAAGTGAAGCATTGATCGATCTGAAATTGTGCACTTTTGCACTTGTTCCCTCGGCCCTTTTCTCTTTTTTGCGCGTTGGCGAAACCTTGAGGCTTGATTTACGGCGCCGCCCTGTCACCCTCAATCAAGCCCCTCAATGGGACGAGACAAAAGTGGGAGTGCCCCCGGGCTCGGGGGAAGCCCGAGCCAAATGGGCTCCTCGGCTCGGGCCTTTGGAGCCGTGATTTAGATGGCGGCTCGGGCCTCCGCGCCGGTCGGAGGTGCTGTTAGCATGGCGCTACGTGCCGCATTCTTCCCCTCTGGCGCTGATTTAGAGTCTTCCACCGGAGCGACCCCTATAAATTCCCAAAACTAATTCCGTGCTCCGTAGGGCTTTCTAGTCTCGCCGGACACAAAACGAGGCCGGTGACGTTTTTATGAAGTGCACTTAATGAGCGTCCGATTAAAGAGACGTAGGGAGCGAGGTTGGATGGGAGCGAGGTTGTCAGCGCTAAGGAGGGAGCTTACTGCCGAGTGGTACGGCCTGATACGACGCCGGATTCGGGAATCCGTGCCAAGCCTCTAGAGAGTCAGAGCGGGGATAAGGCTTTGGGACGCGTCCAAACGAACCATGGCCAACCATTTATACGTACATTATCTCTATCTTAGATGTTACCGCATTTCGTTGTTTAGTCTGTGCAATCTAATCTAATCTAATCTAAAATATAGATTGTGGTAAATATAGTCGGTAAAGTTACGTTTACGAATACGAAACACTTTACTTTTAATCGCAAACTATTTGTATTTCACAAACTTACACCAGCACAACAATTACGTACCTACGTATATATATCCACACAACGTATATACACTTCCAATTTTGTACCCAATTGTTACCCAATATAATGTTGTTTTATTTATTTAAAATTATACTACACGTACGTATAATACTATACGTATTTATACGTACATAATCTCTATCTTAAATGTTACCGCATTTCGTTCTTTACTCTGCACATCTAATCTAATCTAATCTAAAATATAGATTGTGGTTAATATAGTTGGTAAAATTATGTTTAATCGCAAACTATTCATATTTCGCAAACTTACACCAGCACAACTATTACGTACCTACGTATATATATCCACACAACACACAACTTCGCTTTGGGAAGGGCGTTGAGGTCTCCAGCGTGGCCTCCCGATGCGGCAAAGAAAAGTGAACGCGTCCAAACGAACCATGGCGTTCTACCTCGGACGAGGTTGGCTCTTTATCGTCCACTGCCAATTAAACTGTGCTTAAGCTCCAGAGTTTGTCCTACTCAACATGTCGGAGAACCCACCGGGCCCCGGGCAGCGGTATCTGAGACGCTCCGGACCCTGGTCTTCCTAAATGTGTACGTTAGTAACTCGGAGCCCAAGTGTGGTTCTCCAACACCTCATCCATCAGCGGGCCTGCCGGCGACCTGGGAGACCAATCCAAGGAATTAGGAATTCACAGAGCCTTAGATATTTGGGTCCAGCATGGGGACCTGAATGCACCTGACACCCCTGACATCACAATATCCCGAGATATCCCGAGATCCCATTTTTCCGAGCCCAAATTCCTTTTGACTTTTTGGAGTGCCATAACGCAGCTAATTTTCGAGCTAGAAAAACGAAATTTGGTGGAGTCGGAGATGGCTGGAGCCACTCTGGTCTTGTAAAATTGCAGAGTGATCGCCCTCTCTGGTCACTCGTGATCACTTCTCAAATTTGGCCTAATTCATTTCAAAAGGGAAAAATCTGATATTCAAAGTGCCGTAACTTGGACAATTTTTAAGCTAGAAAAATTAAATTTGGTGGAGTCGGAGATGGCTGGAGCCACTCTGGTCTTGTAAAATTGCAGAGGGATCGCCCTCTCTGGTCACTCGTGATCACTTATCAAATTTGGCTTAGTTCATTTCAAATGGGAAAAATCTGATTTTCAAAAATGTTGGAAAGTGTTTCTGTGTCTTATTTAAAGTAATAAGTAAGAGTTTGCATTTAGTTTAGTTAGGATACTCTGTGTGTGTGTGTGTGTGTGTGTGTGTGTGTGTGTGTGTGTGCGTGTGTGTGTGTGTGTCTGTGTGTGTAGGGATTTATCTTTCCTTGGCCCCTACGGCTCACTCTGTCTGGTGGCTGGATCACTCCCTCGAGACAAATCCAACATCAGTGCAGATTCCCAGAGCTTCCTCCCTCTACACCACACACACACACACACACACACACACACACACACACAGGTTTTTCACCGTCATATGCAGGATAGCTTTATTACCCTGTAGCTCTTGAAATCTGTCTTCCTACAATTTAATCTTTAAAATCTATTATTTTATTACTTTATATTTTTATTTAATTTTATTTTTTATTATTTGAAAACACATTTCCAAACTGTTTGGATATTTTGTAATATGTAAATAATTAATGTGAAGCGTTCCCGAGATATTCCGAGTTTTCACAGCCAAATTTCCCATTCACTTAACATTACGGTGATATTTGGAATGCCGTAACGCAGCTAATTTTCGAGCTAGAAAAACTAAATTTGGCAGAGTCAGAGATAGCTGCAGCCACTCCGGTCTTGTAAAATTGCAGAGTGATCGCACTCTCTGATCACTCGTGATCACTCCTCAAATTTGTCTTAGTTCATTTCAAATGGGAAAAATATGATTTTCAAAGTGTCGTAACTCTGACATTTTTCGAAATAGAAAAACGAAATTTGGTGGAATCAGAGATGGCTGCAGCCACTCCGGCCGTGTAAAATCTCAGCGTGATCGCACTCTCTGATCACACCTCAAAGTTGACTTTGTTAATTTCAAATGGGAAAAAATCTGATTTTCAAAGGGTCGGAACTCAATTTTTAAGCTACAGACACGAAACTTTCCACATTGTGAGTGATTTGCCTGCAGCTTACAGCACAGACTTGTCCTTTCTGTTCACCTTTTATCACTCTTCAATCTCCCCTGTGCTTTAGTTAAAAATAATATCGTCGTTAAGGGGTTTGCAGGATTATTCCACTATATGAATGCACATCCACTTATTTATATACTTTATTCTGATGCTTTAAACACACTGTACAACATCTGAGAGTGCAATGTGTTTCACACTCTTACTCTCTCTCTCTTCTTACATTTGCAATGAAGAATTTGCTCACTTTTTTTTATTAAATCAAATCTCTCATCAGTGTTTTTGATCTTTTTCCTTTATGAGGCCCAAAGATTATAAAACAGATCTAAACTGCAATGCAGGTCAATCAAACACACATCTACACACATGTACACACATCTACACACATGTACGACGTCCCTCTGTCAGAGCGTGGCCAGCAGAATGAAGCCTGCTATTGTTCTGCTGAACGTGGGAGTTCCCAGGAAAAGACTCTGATGTCACTTTAAATTAAAAAAATGTAAATATTAGCCTTCAGCTCAGTGTTAAGCTTCGTACATATGCAAGTATCACATGCTTTTACTCTATATATATAATAAAGAACAATAACCATAAGCATGAAACTATTCTTGTATTTTAATATTTAATAAATTTAACATACACATTCTCACAACAGTGCCAACGGGACAGTTAACCTTTTAGCCAGGTTATAACGTAAATATAATATATAATTTATCCATCCATCCGTTATCTTCCGCTTTATCCTCTATTAGGGTTGTGTGTGTTTGGGGGGGGGGGGTTCCCCATGTCCATCCAGGGGAGAACGTTTTGGGTGCTGGGCACACCCAGGACAGGGGGGGCAATATATCACTGGACACACACTCACTCGCACACACTCTATATGGTGGAATTTGGAGAACTCAATTGACCTTGATCCATGTTTTTGGACTGTGGGAGGAAACCGGAGAACCCGGAGGAAACCCACGCGGACACGGGGAGGACATGGAAACTCCACCCAGATGGGGATTCAAACCGGGAATCACTAGTGCTGAGAGGAGAACATGCTAAGCCAGCGTGCCGCTCAATATAATTTATATTAATATTTATTTTATTATTATTATTATTATTACTTCCCCCATGCCCATCCAGGGGAAAACGTTTTGGGCGCTGGGCAGATACACCCAGGACAGGGGGGCAATCTATCGCTGGGCAATTTTATTTTGTTATTATTATTTTTTTAATGTATTTATTTTTGCATTAAAAATTTTTTTTAAATCCAAATTTTTTTACGTACTGTGGAGATGTTTGAAAAGAATTTCACTGTGTGTAACTACGCATGTGACCAATAAACTTGATCTGATTGGATATAGTTTTAAATCATGTTTGATTTCTGTTAGTAATTTTTTATTTTTAATTTTTATTTATTTATTTTAGTTTATTTCCGTTGGCGCTTCTCACCCGTTGCTGTTCGTCTCTCTGCAGATCTTCATTAATAATGAATGGCATGATTCTCTGAGCGGGAAAACCTTCTGCACCCTCAACCCGTCCACCGGAGAGAAGATCTGCGATGTTCAAGAGGCTGATAAGGTACGACCCGTCACTGCAGCGTTACCTTCTGTAACTCTGCCTTCTTTAAAGAAACTTTTTTAAAAAACATAGCTTTTTAGGTCTGCTTTATCAAATTCTTAATTTAATTGAAATTATTTTTTTTTTTTTTTTTTTTTTTTTTTTTTATTTGAGATGTTGTTCCTATACTTCCGTTTTTACATCCATTCATTATCTTCTGCCTCTATTAGGGCCTGGGGGGGGGTTCCCCATGCCCATCCAGGGGAGAACATTTCGGGGCGCTGGGTAGATACACCTAGGACAGGGGGGCAATCTATCTCTGGACACACACTCACTCACACACACACACACACACACACACACACACACACTCTATATGGGGCAATTGGGAAAACTCAATTGATCTTGAATCCATGTTTTTTGGACTGTGGGAGGAAACCGGAGAACCCGGAGGAAACCCACACGGGATACGGGGAGAACAAGGAAACTAATAATAATAATAATTATAATAAGGTAAATTTGTAGGACGGCACGGTGGCTTAGTGATTGGCATGTTCTCCTCTCAGCGCTGGTGAGAGGATTCCATGTTCGAATCCCAATCCGGTGGACAGTCCCAAAACATTTGCATTGTCCTTGCCCCGAGTGTGTGTCCGCTGTGTGTTTCCTCCTCGGTGATTTGCCCCCCTCCTGGTTTCCTCCCAGCAGTCCAAAAACAGGACATTCCCAAAAACCTGGTCAATTGAGTTCTCTAAATTGCCCCATATAGAGTGTGTGTGTGTCTGTGTGAGTGAGTATGTGTCCAGGGATAGATTGCCCCCCTGTCCTGGGTGTATCTGCCCCTCCGCCCGAAACGCCCAGCTCTGGAAAGGGCATGCGGAAATCTCCCCCCCCCCTTCCCCCCCCCACAACCCTGGACCCTAATGGAAAGCGGAAAAGATATAATGGATAATAATAATAAAAAGTAAAATTTATATAGCGCCTCAATCTGAAGGTTGTGGGTTTAAATCCCAGGTCCATTGAAGTTACCAGTGTGGTTCCTTGAGCACGACCCTTAACCCTCATTGCTCCAGGGGGCGCTGTGATGAACCCTGTGCTCAGCTTGTAAGTCGCTTTGGATAAAAGCGTCCAATGAATGACCAAATATAAAATAAAGTTTTTTAGTTGGGACTTAATAAAAAAAAAAAAAAACGAATCAGAGTTTTTATTAATATTATTGTCTCTTTAGGACACGTCAGGCAAACTATAGAGCATTCTAAAGACATCCCAAGCGCTCATCTCTGCATTGACGGAACAGATGTTCTACGGCAGAGAATCCTGTAAAAAGAAACAAAAAAAACAAAAAAAAACGTTAGAACCGTAACTGTTAGAGCCATCGAGCCTCATCCGGAGTGGATCGTTTTAATGGGTCCCATAAGAGCAGAGACACCTGATTACAGGATACGGTCATGGTGCGGTGTTAAACTATCTGTCTGCCCCCCTCTCCCCCCCCCCTCTGGCGTTTGCCCCCTCTCCGGCTCTCAGGCAGATGTGGATAAGGCGGTGCAGGCCGCCCGCTCGGCCTTCTCTCTGGGGTCGGTGTGGAGGAGGATGGACTCGTGCGATCGGGGCAGGCTGCTGTCCAAACTGGCCGATCTGGTGGAGCGTGACCGCACCTACCTCGCCGTAAGTACCTCACTGCGGACACTCATCTCTGGATCTGACCCCTCGTACCTTCACCTCTAGATTTACCTTCACTACGTGGGCGGCACGGCGGCTTAGCGTTTGGCATGTTCTCCTCTCGGCGCTGGGGATTCCCTGTTGGAATCCCAATCGGGGTGGAGTTTGCATGTCCTCCCCATGTCCGTGTGGGTTTCCTCCGGGTTCTCCGGTGTTCCTCCCACAGTCCAAAAAACATGGATCAAGATCAATTGAGTTCTCCAAATTGCCCCATATAGAGTGGGTGTGTGTGAGTGAGTGTGTGTCCAGTTATAGATTGCCCCCCTGTCCTGGGTGTATCTGCCCAGCGCCCGAAACGTTCACCCCTGTATGGATATGGGGAACCCCCCCCCACCCCACGACCCTAATATAGGATAATGCAGAAGATAATGAATGGATTATCTTAATTATCTTCCATTTAATCCCCTACTAGGGTTGGGGCGGGGGGGTTCCCCATGTCCATCCAGGGGAGAACGTTTTGGTGCTGGGCAGATACACCCAGGACAGGGGGGCAATCTATCACTGGACACACACTCACTCACACACACACACACACTCTATATGGGGCAATTTGGAGAACTCAATTGACTTGATCCATGTTTTTGGACTGTGGGAGGAAACTGGAGAACCCGGGGAAACCCACGTGGACACGTGGAGGACATGCAAACTCCACCCAGATGGGGATTCGAACTGGGAATCCCCAGCACTGAGAGGAGAACATGCCAAACCACTAAACCACCGAGCCAACATATGTATAATAGTATAATAGTATGATAATAACAACACAATGTACGTTCTCAGAACATTATTATAAATGTATTAAATCTCGTTAATTTACTAATAATACCCTGCAATACTATAAAGGCTGTATTAAGCATAATAAACACCATATAAAGAATTGGGTGTATATTATATTATATATATATATTATATGAAAATCTAATTATTAACCATCCAAAAAATCACGATGTTTTAATTATATAAAATACCTACTATATTAATTATACAAAGTAATGGCTATTAATGTTTTCCGCAGCATTATTAAGATTATTAGTGTATGTTTTTTGTGTATTTGTTATATGTTATGATATCAAAGCTGGTCTTTTTGTCACATTTTTCATAAAAAAAATAATTAATTTTTTGTCGTAAACATTTTCTGTGCTGACCGACGTCCGCGGCCTGTAGCCCCAGGTTGCAGCGGTTAGTTGGAAATTTCGCAGGCCAAGAGGGGCGGCAGCAACACAAAGGCCCTCACAACAATAAGCAAGTGTCTAATGAGAGCGCGCCGGCCCGGCGCGCCTGCTGGAGGCGCTCCGGGCGCTCGTTGTTTCCCCTAACAATTTCGATTTGTTCTGTACGCATCCCAAACCCCTGGTCGGGCAGCACCAGCGGGGCGGAATGCCTGACCTTTGGGTGCTAACGATCAAACCACCTCAGACTCAAAGTGCGACTTCAAAAAGAGGGGCATTGTGCCGCGCCCGGCCGCCGCAGGACGCGTCCGTCTTCCTCAGGAGGCATCGTCTGCGCCGGCTCCCAAAAAACGAGGCCCTTTGTGCGCCACCTTTCCCGGGACGGTACAATGAGAACGATTCGGCCGCTGGGCAGATACACCCAGGGCAGGGGGGCAATCTATCACTGGACACACACTCACTCACACACACACATACACTCTATATGGGGCAATTTGGAGCATTCCATTGACCTTGATCCATGTTTTTTGGAATGTGGGAGGAAACCGGAGAACCCAGAGGAAACCCATGCGGACACGGGGACGACATGCAAACTCCACCCAGATGGGGATTCGAAGCGGGAATGCCTAGTGCTGAGAGGAGAACATGCCAAACCACTAAGCCACCATGCCGCCCTTTGATAAAAAAACATTCATCCATTATCTCTCGCTTTATCCTCTATTAGGGTCGTGGGGGGGGGGGGGGGTTCCCCATGCTCATCCAGGGGTGAACGTTTCAGGCGCTGGGCAGATACACCCAGGACAGGGGGGCAATCTATCACTGGACACACACTCAGACACAGTCTAAATGGGGCAATTTGGAGAATTCAATTCACCTTGAATCCATGTTTCCATGTTTCCAATCCATTTGGACTGTGGGAGGAAACCGGAGAACCCGGAGGAGACCCTAATGGACACGGGGAGGACATGGAAACTCCACCCAGATTGGTATTCGAACCTGGAATCCATGGTGATGAGAGGAGAACATGCTAAACTACTAAGCCACCGTGCCACCATCCGTCCATTATCTTCCACTTCATCCTCTACTAGGGTCGGGGGGGTTCCCCATACCCATCCAGGGGAGAACGTTTCAGGGGCTGGGCAGATACACCCAGGACAGGGGGGCAATCTATCACTGGATACACACTCACTCACACACACTCTATATGGGGCAATTTGGAGCATTCAATTCACCTTTATCCATTTTTTTTGGACTGTGGGAGGACACCGGAGAACCCGGAGGAAACCCACGCGGACGCGGGGAGGACATGCAAACTCCACCCAAATTGGGATTCCAACCTGGAATCCATAGTGCTGAGAGGAGAACATGCCAAACCACCAAGCCACCGTGCCGCCATCCGTGTATTATCTTCCGCTTTATCCTCTATTAGGGTCGCGGGGGGGATGGGGGGTTCAACACGTCCATCCAGGGGAGAACATTTCGGGCGCTGGGCAGGGGGGGGCAATCTATCACTCACACACACATTCTATATGGGGCAATTTGGAGAATTCTTTTGACCTCGACCCATGTTTTTTGGACTGTGGGAGGAAACCCACGCGGACACGGGGAGGACATGCAAACTCTCATCCGTCCTTTATCTCCCTCTTCATCCTCCACCAGCGTCGGGGGGGTGGGGTGGGGTGGGGGAGGCGAATTCGTCAGCGTGTATAAGTGTAGCTGAGGAAGCGCGAGGTCGTTACACGTGTTTGTAATTAGTCCGTTACATCCGATTGGTCCTCGTATGATAAGAACCCGCGTCCAGCGCCGGCTCGACGAGTATTGCGTTACGCCCCCAGGAGGCCGCATAACGTGTGTATTACCGCTTGCCTAATTCCTAAGCGGTGGGGGACGTGGGGGGGGGGGGGGGGTTCTCTCCCCGGGTGTGGAGTTTTCATCATCGTCCTCCTCCCTCATTTCCTTTCCCCGTCTCTCCGTCCTCCCCCTCAGACCCTGGAGTCCCTGGACAGCGGCAAGCCCTTCCTCTCCTCCTTCTTTGTGGACCTTCAGGGGACGATAAAGACGCTGCGATATTTCGCCGGGTGGGCCGACAAGATCCACGGCTCCTCCATCCCCACCGGTAAGGCGACACCGCCCACGCCGTCGTCCCCACACCCACACCCACACCCGCGCTCGGGTGACGTCACCCGGAAAAAAGACAAAAAGTGGACAATACAGACTGTAGATACATTATACATTATATATGACTTTTTATTTAGAAACCCTTAATGCAAAAGGCCTTCAATTCAGGGGGGGGGACGTTTGGGGCGCTGGGCAGATACACGCAGGACAGGGGGGCAATCTATCACTGGACACACACTCACTCACACACACACACACACAGACTCTATAAGGGGCAATTTGGAGAGCTCAATTGAACTTGATCCATGTTTTTTGGACTGTGGGAGGAAACCGGAGAACACGGAGGAAACCCATGCGGACACGGGGAGGACATGGAAACTCCACCCAGATGGGGATTCGAACCGGGAATCCCCAGCACTGAGAGGAGAACATGACAAACCACTAAGCCACCGTATATATATATATATAGGGTTGTGGGGGGGGGGGGGTTCCCCATGCCCATCCAGGGGAGAACGTTTCGGGCACTGGGCAGATACACCCAGGACAGGGGGGCAATCTATCACTGGGCACACACTCACACACACACACTCTATATGGGGCAATTTGGAGCATTCAATTGACCTTGATCCGTTTTTTTGGACTGTGGGAGGAAACCGGAGAACCCGGAGGAAACCCACGTGGACACGGGGAGGACACACTCACTCACTCACTCACTCACTCACACACACACACACTCTATATGGGGCAATTTGGAGCATTCAACTCACGCAGACACGGGGAGGACATGGAAAGTAGGCCACCGTGTCGCTTATATATATATTTATATATACAACTTTCCAATTCAATTCAATTCAATTTACTAATAAACCACCAATTTAATACCAATAAAAAAAAATTTTAATCGCCGAAACGAACCAAAAGTGCTTTAATAAATAATTTTTTTTTTGACATTTACATATTAACATAAACATGCAATTAAGACAGGCAAAAAAATAAAAAAATAAAATAAATAAATAAAGGCGGCCATAGACCCTAAAGCACATTTTAAATTCACTAAACTAAAAAAAACGTACGTTTCCTGAGACGCTAATGTTTTTCTTTTTTAACGGAACAGGGTGGGACATATATAAATATAGAAATGCATCCTGGGTGACATTGGACTACGGCGAGAGTATAGTTACGTAACGATCAAACGTAGTAACGTAAAAGCTTGCTACTAACACAGCTAGCTACAGGCTACGTTACGTGATAACGTTACGATTTGTATTTCGTCTCTGTAAACGTGTTTCGGGGTCCGCTGTGTGGCGCGTGCAGACTCGCGTGTGATGATTGTAACTGTTTGTGTGTGTTTTTTAGTTGCGAGTTAGCTAGCTATGGAAAGTAACCTGTATGTTGCCTGCGTGATAATCCCGCGGCGTTGGCTTCGGGTTTTAATTGTTATATTTACGCAGATTGCTCGTCGACGTTGCGTCCAAACCCGGCCGGTGCTCACGCGGCCCAAAGTGCAATGGCCGGCGTGGCGGGTTGTCTTTGAGGATTTGGGGGTTACGGAGGCGTTTGGAAGGCTAAACACACAAGCCCCCCCCCGAGCGGTTATAAATCTGCACACTAATGGCCGCCCTCCTGCCGGGCAGCGCCACCATTGGAGCACAGTGACAGCTCCGGGTCTGGAGGGGGCAGCGGGAGGAGTGGGGGGGGGTTGTTCTGGCTAATTTAGCCGGTTGAAAGGGACACGGCGGGGGGCTCGGAGACCACTGGACGGCCGTGGACCGGCATCTCCGATATCAGAGTGTGTCCGCTATTGTGTGTGTTGCTGAGGCCCAGGGTCTGAGTGCCACGCGGGTTAAAGTATTGGCATCTGTGTAATTACTCTGCATTCTTACAGTGTGGGCACCCCCCCCCCACCCCCGGTCACTCTCTGCACAACCTACTTTACTACGAAGACACTCCGTAAGGTTTAAATACCGCTTTAAATACCGCTTTAAAGCATCGTATAGAAAAGTAGCTCCATACTATATACATAATATGGTTCCAATGCAATAATAACTATAGGGTTCCAATGCAATAATAACTATAGGGTTCCTATAATAATAACTATAGGGTTCCAATGCAATAATAACTATAATAATAACTATAGGGTTCCAATGCGATAATAACTATAGATAATAACTATAGGGTTCCACTGCGATAATAACTATAGATAATAACTATAGATAATAACTATAGGGTTCCAATGCGATAATAACTATAGATGATGACTATAGGGTTCCAATGCAATAATAACTATAGGGTTCCTATAATAATAACTATAGGGTTCCAATGCAATAATAACTATAGATAATAACTATAGGGTTCCAATGCGATAATAACTATAGATAATAACTATAGGGTTCCAATGCGATAATAACTATAGATAATAACTATAGGGTTCCACTGCGATAATAACTATGGATAATAACTATAGATAATAACTATAGGGTTCCAATGCGATAATAACTATAAATAATGACTATAGGGTTCCAATGCAATAATAACTATAGGGTTCCTATAATAATAACTATAGGGTTCCAATGCAATAATAACTATAGATAATAACTATAGGGTTCCAATGCGATAATAACTATAGATAATAACTATAGGGTTCCAATGCAGTAATAACTATAGATAATAACTATAGGGTTCCACTGCGATAATAACTATAGGGTTCCTATAATAATAACTATAGGGTTCCAATGCAATAATAACTATAGGGTTCCAATGCGATAATAACTATAGATAATAACTATAGATAATAACTATAGGGTTCCAGTGCAGTCAAATCGAGCAGGTGGTTATAAACTAATGATTTTTTTTTTATCAGTATAATACCTCGATACACCAGGACTAATACAATAAGCTGATCTTAATCTTTTTTTTTTTTTTTTAACTTGGGAAGCGAAACGCAGGCAGAGAGATAACATAGCAACATAGCAACCGGAAAACATGGCCTGAAACAAAGGCCGGCCAAAGCAAACGAAGTGCATGTTCAGACCAAAGGCAGATCGATGTCATCATAAAAAATAAAAAAAAAGATGATGTGTTTGGGTTTTTAAAAAATGTTTTTTTAAATTTTTTTAAAGATAACCACGTCTCCTTATTTTGACGTCGTACGTCCAAACAAACTAAATGTATATGAAAAGCTGATTTACATCCATCCTCTACTGCGGGGGGGGGGGGGGGGGGGTTTCGGTCGCTGGGCAGATACACCCAGGACAGGACGCCAATCTGTCACTGTATACATACTCACTCACACAGACACACGCTATATGGGGCAATTTGGAGAATTCACTTTCACCTTGAATCCGGAAAACCCGGAGGAACCCCACGCGGACACGGGGAGGACATGGAAACGTGCTAACCACTAAGCCACCGTGCCGTCCCTGAACAGATGATTTGTATAATATTATTATATTATTAATATTATTATATTGCATGGGGCGGTTTAGCATGTTCTCCTCTCTGCACTAGGGATTCCCGGTTCGAATCCCAATCTGGATGGAGTTTGCATGTCCTCCCCGTGTCCACGTGGGTTTCCTCCTTGTTCTCCGGTTTCCTTCCGGACTGTTGAGTGATATATGTGTCTGTTCAGTCTTTCATCATGGAGCATTGTATATATTTTTTATATTTATTTATGGGCACTGTGGCGTAGTGGTTTAGCATGTTCTCCTCTCAGCGCTGGGGAGTCCCGGTTCGAATCCCAATCTGGGTGGAGTTTCCATGTCCTCCCCGTGTCCGCGTGGGTTTCCTCCGGGTTCTCCGGTTTCCTCCCACAGTCCAAAAACATGGATCAAGTCAATTGAGTTCTCCAAATTGCCCCATATAGAGTGTGTGTGAGTGAGTGTGTTCAGTGATAGATTGCCCCCCTGTCCTGGGTGTATCTGCCCAGCGCCCGAAACGTTCTCCCCTGGATGGGCATGGGGAACCCCCCCCCCCCAATAGAGGATAAAGCAGAAGATAATGAATGGATGAATAAAGGCCATAATTTATTAACGGCCATAATTTATACTAAAACAATCGTCCACTAGGGGGCAAAATACCTAAGTCTTTGGAAGGGGAGTCATTAAGGCCGTTTAATTAAAACTTCAAATCGCAAAATATAAAGAAACGTATTTTTTATATTTTTAAACGAGTGTTTCCGACTTTATTGGAAGTTTGTCATTGAATTTTTTTTTTTTTTTTTACGTGACGATTGAAATGCCGTGAAGGTCGGCGTGCAGGATTTACGAGCGATGCAAATCCTCAGAGCGCCGAACAAAGACTCACCAGAATTCAGATGCAAAGCGGGTCGTCGACGTCAACGTGGCACATCAAAGAGTCGTACTATTTAAAGTAAAAAAAAAAAAAAATGCCTTTAATAACCGTGAGTCAGTCCTCTCACCCCACACCGGTGTCTGACCTCACAGAGGCTCTTCTGAGTAAACTGCCGAAAATTCCATCAGATACATTTGGCAAGTCCTGTAGAAAATCCCCTCCCTAAAAACGGAGGGCGAAGGGCGGGGCAGTCCGAAAAGAAAGATCCAATGTGTATGAGTCACACACACTCTATATGGGGCAATTTGGAGCATTCCATTCACCTTGATCCATGTTTTTGGACAGTGAGAGGAAACCGGAGAACCCGGAGGAAACCCACGCGGACACGGGGAGGACATGCAAACTCCACCCAGATGGGGATTCGAAACAGGAACCTCTAGCACTGAGAGGAGAACATGCCAAACCACAAAGCCACCCCCCATCCATCCATTATCTTCCACTTTGTCCTCTACTAGGGTCACGGGGGGTGGTCCCCATGCCCATCCAGTGGCGCTGGGCAGATACACCCAGGACAGGGGGGCAATCTATCTACGCTCACTCACACAGACACACTCTATATATGGGGCAATTTGGAGAATTCAATTCTCCTTGAATCCATGTTTTTGGACTGTGGGAGGAAATCGGAGAACCCGGAGGAAACCCACATGGACACGGGGAAGACATGCAAACTCCACCCAGATTGCGATTCGAACCAGGAATCCCCAGTGCTGAGTGGAGAACATGCCAAACCACTAAGCCATTGTGCTGCCCTTATTTTTAATCTAAATTTTTTATTCATCCATTATCTTCCGATTTATCCTCTATTGGGGTCACGGGGGTGGGGGGGGCTGGGCAGATACACCCAGGACAGGGGGGCAATCGATCGCTGAGCACACACTCACTCACACACACACACACACTTTATATGGGGCAATTTGGAGAACTGAATTGACCTTGGTCAATTGATTGATTCCTGTGGGAGGAAACCGTAGACACGGGGAGGACATGCAAACTCCACCCAGATGGGGATTTGAACTGGGAATCCCCAGCGCTGAGAGGAGAACATGCCAAACCACTAAGCCACCGTGCCACCCAATAATAATAATTCATTCATTCATTATCTCCCGCTTTATCCTCTACTAGGGTCGCGGTGGGGTTCCCCATGCCCATCCAGGGGAGAACGTCTCGGGCGCTGGGCAGATAGACCCAGGACAGGGCGCCAATCCATCGCTGGGCACACACTCACTCACACAGACACACTCTATATGGGGCAATTTTTTTTTTTTTTGAGAATTCAATTAACTTGATCCATGTTTTTGGACTGTGGGAGGAAACCGGAGAACCTGGAGGAAACCCACGCAGACACAGGGAGAACATGGAAACTCCACCCAGATGGGGATTCGAACCGGGAATCCCTAGTGCTGAGAGGAGAACATGCCAAACCACTAAGCCACCGCGCCGCCCAATAATAATAATAATAATAATAATAATAATAATAATATAATTTTATTTATACGTCTTTCAAGAAACAATATACGAATAAAAACAATCATGAAAATAAAAACAGGATTATGGGAAGAACATCTCGCAGAATCAAAACTCTAAAAGGTTTTTTCGTCTCTTGCATCACGCCCGTCTTGCGGAAGCCGCGGGCCGTGGGGACCCGGGACGGGGACGCGGGACGGGGACCCGGGGGCCGCGGGCCGCGAGCGAATGGACAGAGCGGCGAGCCGCTGCGGCGTTGCTAAAGCAAACGAAGCCTCGTTTATTTGGTCTCCACACCGTAACAGAACCATTCTGTCCGTAACAGAATCACGGAACGCGTGTCTCTCGTCTGGCCACCGGGGGAGAGGAACCATCGGCCCGTCTCGGGTCCGGAGGACTCGCGCTACGCGGCGCGGTTCTCCAGTTTGGGTCGAGGAACCGCCGGAACATGAACGTGGAACTATAAATATACACAACTCTGCGTTCCGTACCGCGGAGACATCAGGACATCTGTTCCACATCGTACATCGTCACTGTACAGAGTTCTAAAGCTTCTAACGTTCTACAGAAGAACAAGACGTTCCACAAGACGTTCTACTGAAGAACATGACGTTCTACAAGACATTCTACAGAAGAACAAGACGTGCTGTAAGACGTTCTACAGAAGAACAAGACCTTCTATAAGACGTTCTACAGAAGAACAAGACGTTCTATAAAACGTTCTACAGAACCAGAGGACATTCTACAGAAGAACAAGATGTTCTATAAGACGTTCTACAGAACCAGAATACGTTCTACAGAAGAACAAGACGTGCTATAAGACGTTCTACAGAACCAGAAGACGTTCTATAAAATGTTCTACAGAACCAGAAGACGTTCTACAGAAGAACAAGATGTGCTATAAGACATTCTACAGAACCAGAAGACGTTCTATAAGACGTTCTACAGAACCAGAAGACGTTCTACAGAAGAACAAGACGTGCTATAAGACGTTCTACGTTCTATAGAACCACAAGTTCTATAAGATATTCTACAAGAAGTTCTATAAGACGTTCTACAGAATTGCAAGACGTGCTATAAGACGTTCTACAGAGTTATAAACCTTTAAACCCCCAAAGAGCAAGACCAAGAGACAGCGGCAAGACAAAACTCTGTTATGTTGATATCTTAAGGAGGAAACCTTGTGAGGACCGAGGCTCAGTGGGGGACTCGTCCTCGTCCTCCATCGACAGTGTAGGACAGCCGTGTACAGACTGTGTGGTGGTCATGTGACCCGGATTTAACCATTAAACACTATATAAGTCCATTGAGGACGTCCCCCGGTCCAATAGAACTCCAGGTTCTCCATCAGTAATGGTGGTAGAACCATGGATGAAGATCTGAGGACACCTCCAGGACATGAGGAGACACCTCAAAAGCACGTCAGAGCTAATAAAGCACCGTCATTAATTAATAATTAATTAAGAGTTTGATTGACAGTTCTTCTTTTCTTTTTGCAGATGGAGGATATTTATCTTTCACCAGACACGAGCCGATCGGAGTGTGTGGACAGATCATTCCAGTGAGTAGAACCATATTCTACTGGGGGGGGGTCTCCATGCCCATCCAGGGGAGAACGTTTCAGGCGCTGGGCAGATAGACCCATGACAGGGGGGGCAATCTATCACTGGGCACACACTCACTCACACACACACACTCTATATGGGGCAATTTGGAGCATTCAATTCACCTTGATCCATGTTTTTGGACTGTGGGAGGAAACCGGAGAACCCGGAGGAAACCCACACGGACACGGGGAGAACATGGAAACTCCATCCAGATGGGGATTCGAACCGGGAATCCCTAGTGCTGAGAGGAGAACATGCCAAACCACTAAACCACTGTTCCGCCCTTGTATTATTATTATTATTATTATTATTATTATTGTTATTATTATTATTATTATAATATTTGTATTATCATTATTTTTATTATTATTATTATTATTATTATTATTTTATTATTATTATTATTATTTTATTATTATTATTATTATTTTATTATTATTATTATATTATATTATTATTATTATTATTTATTATTATTATCATTATTATTATTATTATTATTATTATATTATTATTATTATTATTATATATTATTATTATTATTATTATTGTTGTTGTTGTTGTTGTTGTTGTTATTATTATATTATATTATTATTATTATTATTATTATTATTATTATTATATTATATTATTATTATTATTATTATTATTATTATTGTTGTTGTTGTTGTTGTTGTTGTTGTTGTTGTTATTATTATTATTATTATATTATTATTATTATTATTATTATTGTTGTTGTTGTTATTATTATTATATATATATATATTATTATTATTATTATTATTATTATATTATTATTATTATTATTATTATTGTTGTTGTTGTTGTTGTTGTTGTTGTTGTTGTTGTTGTTGTTATTATTATTATTATTATTATTATTATTATTATTATTATATTATTATTATTATTATAGTAGAAGCCTGATATTAATGCATCACTTCGTTCCACTTTAATAAAATGGAAAAGATAGGATTTTTGGGCCTATCCCGTCAGCGTCCCGGCCCGGACGTTTCCATATGTCTCCGGTGTCAGTCTGTCTGAGGTAAAGACAGCAGTGGACTCATGTCCTTCCCTCTGTGTCCTCTCAGTGGAACTTCCCCCTGATGATGACGGCCTGGAAGCTGGGACCGGCCCTCTGCTGCGGGAACACCGTGGTCCTGAAGCCTGCCGAGCAGACGCCCCTCACCTGCCTCTACATGGGGGCGCTGATCAAAGAGGTACGTCCCCCCGTCCCCCGTCCCCCCCCGGGATCAAAGACGTCCACATCCGCGTCCTCAGCATCACCGTCATGTCAGAGCCCACGAGGTGCTCAGATCAAAGCGGAGGGTGGAGGTGGCAGGATGACGCATCGGTTTATTAGAGAGGCTTTGGGGGGGTGGGGGGTGGGGGGGGGCTGAGGGGGGGGTGGAGCTCGTTACCAAAACGTTTACTGGACATTGCATTACCACTTTGATCTTAAGCTTAGATGTTCCCAAACTCCTGGTTCTGGTGTGGGTGGGTCCAGAGAGGGCTGGAGTCCGTCCAACACTCATAGGATGTGAGGCGAGGAAACAGCCGGGATAGGTCACAGAACATCCCGGACATCGGAGAGTCCTGAGAAACGCTGACCACACCCAGAACACCGGACACAGTATTATGATCACACATTGGTTCCAAGCCTTGATGTCATGGAGAAGGGGGGGGGGTTCCCCATGCCCATCCAGGGGAGAACCCGAAACGGGTGCTGGGCAGATACACCCAGGACAGGGGGGCAATCTATCATTGGATACACACACACACACACACACACACACACACTCTATATGGGGCAATTTGGAGCTTTCAATTGCCCTTGAATCCATGTTCTTTGGATTGTGGGAGGAAACTGGAGAACCCGGAGGAAACCCACGTGGACACGAGGAGGACATGGAAACTCCACCCAGATTGGGATTCGAATCCCTAGTGCTGAGAGGAGAACATGCTAAACCACTAAGCCACCATGCTGCCAAGATGATTGACATCCATCCATTATCGTCCACTAGGGTCGTGAGGGGGGTTCTCCATGCCCATCCAGGGGAGAACGTTTTGGGCGCTGGGCAGATACACCCAGGACAGGGGGGGCAATCTATCACTGGGCACACATTCACTCACACACACACTCTATGTGGGGCAATTTGGAGAACTCAATTCAACTTGAATCAATGTTCAAGCACCCGAAACGGGTGCTGGGCAGATACACCCAGGACAGGGGGGCAATCTATCACTGGATACACACTCACACACACACACACACACACTCTATATGGGGCAATTTGGAGCTTTCAATTGCCCTTGAATCCATGTTCTTTGGACTGTGGGAGGAAACCGGAGAACCCGGAGGAAACCCACGCGGACACGGGGAGGACATGGACACTCCACCCAGATGAGGATTCGAACCGGGAGTCCCTAGTGCTGAGAGGAGAACATGCCAATCACTAAGCCACCGTGCTGCCAAGATGATTGACATCCATCCATTATCGTCCACTAGGGTCGTGAGGGGGGTTCTCCATGCCCATCCAGGGGAGAACGTTTCGGGCGCTGGGCAGATACACCTAGGACAGAGGGGGCAATCTATCACTGGGCACACATTCACACACACACACACACACTATATGGGGCAATTTGGAGAACTCTATTCATGGACATGGACACTCCACCCAGATGGGGATTTGAACCGGGAATCCCTGGGGCTGAGAGGAGAACATGCCAAACCACCAAGCCGCTGTGCCGCCCCATTCTCTGTCCTTTAAAACCGAACTAAACGGAACATGCTCTGGTCCTTCAGGGTATGGAACGTGTGGGATGGGTCCGGACCCCCGTCCCCGTCCCCCCGTCCCTGCCCTGCGGTGCTCCTGGCCCGTCCCGCTCTTCCTCATTGTCTCCGTCTGTCCTCTGAAGACCGTTTCCTCTGTTTTTTGTTTGCACAGGCCGGCTTTCCACCGGGAGTGGTCAATATTTTGCCGGGCTTCGGGCCAACCGCAGGAGCGGGCATCGCGGCGCACATGGGCATCGACAAAGTGGCCTTCACGGGATCGACAGAGGTAAGCCGAACCCCACTGACCCAAACCCACTGACCCCCTCCCACTGTCCCGCTCCCACTGTCCCACTCCCACTGACCCGCTCCCACTGTCCCGCTCCCACTGACCCGCTCCCACTGTCCCACTCCCACTGACCCAAACCCACTGTCCCGCTCCCACTGACCCGCTCCCACTGTCCCACTCCCACTGACCCAAACCCACTGTCCCGCTCCCACTGACCCAAACCCACTGTCCCGCTCCCACTGACCCGCTCCCACTGTCCCGCTCCCACTGACCCACTCCCACTTTCCCGCTCCCACTGACCCGCTCCCACTGACCCGCTCCCACTGTCCCGCTCCCACTGACCCACTCCCACTTTCCCGCTCCCACTGACCCGCTCCCACTGACCCAAACCCACTGTCCCGCTCCCAATGACCCGCTCCCACTGTCCCGCTCCCACTGACCCACTCCCACTTTCCCGCTCCCACTGACCTGCTCCCACTGACCTGCTCCCACTGACCCGCTCCCACTGTCCCGCTCCCACTGACCCACTCCCACTTTCCCGCTCCCACTGACCCAAACCCACTGTCCCGCTCCCACTGACCCGCTCCCACTGACCCGCTCCCACTGACCCAAACCCACTGTCCCGCTCCCACTGACCCACTCCCACTTTCCCACTCCCACTGACCCAAACCCACTGTCCCGCTCCCACTGTCCCGCTCCCACTGACCCACTCCCACTTTCCCGCTCCCGCTGTCCTGCTCCCACTGAACCAAACCCACTGTCCCGCTCCCACTGACCCAAACCCACTGTCCCGCTCCCACTGACCCACTCCCACTTTCCCGCTCCCACTGACCCAAACCCACTGTCCCGCTCCCGCTGTCCCGCTCCCACTGACCTGCTCCCACTGTCCCGCTCCCGCTGTCCCGCTCCCACTGTCCCGCTCCCGCTGACCCGCTCCCACTGTCCCACTCCCACTGACCCAAACCCACTGACCCGCTCCCACTGTCCCACTCCCACTGACCCAAACCCACTGACCCGCTCCCACGTTCCCGCTCCCACTGACCCGCTCCCACTGACCCAAACCCACTGTCCCGCTCCCACTGACCCGCTCCCACTGACCCGCTCCCACTGACCCACTCCCACTGTCTTGCTCCCACTGACCCGCTCCCACTGTCCCGCTCCCACTGACCCGCTCCCGCTGTCCTGCTCCCACTGTCCCGCTCCCACTGACCCAAACCCACTGTCCCGCTTCCACTGACCCGCTCCCACTGTCCCGCTCCCACTGGCCCGCTCCCGCTGTCCCGCTCCCACTGACCCGCTCCCACTGTCCCGCTCCCACTGTCCCGCTCCCACTGACCCAAACCCACTGTCCCGCTCCCACTGACCCAAACCCACTGTCCCGCTCCCACTGACCCGCTCCCACTGACCCGCTCCCACTGTCCCGCTCCCACAGTCCCGCTCCCACTGACCCGCTCCCACTGACCCGCTCCCACTGCCCGCTCCCACTGACCCGCTCCCACTGTCCCGCTCCCACTGACCCAAACCCACTGTCCAGCTCCCACTGACCCAAACCCACTGTCCCGCTCCCACTGACCCGCTCCCACTGTCCCGCTCCCACTGACCCGCTCCCACTGACCCGCTCCCACTGTCCCGCTCCCACTGTCCCGCTCCCACTGACCCGCTCCCACTGACCCGCTCCCACTGACCCAAACCCACTGTCTCGCTCCCGCTGCCCGTCCCGTAGACCGGCTAGAGTCGTGGGGGGGGTTCCCCATGCCCATCCAGGGGAGATCGTTTCG
Source organism: Corydoras sp. C115 (assembly GCA_019802505.1). NCBI lineage: Eukaryota > Metazoa > Chordata > Actinopteri > Siluriformes > Callichthyidae > Corydoras > Corydoras sp. C115. Next base: position 67,528 of record JAFMOC010000540.1, on the reverse strand, counting down.
GGCGCTTGGCAGATACACCCAGGACAGGGGGGCAATCTATCACTGGGCACACACACACTCACACACTCTACATGGGGCAATTTGGAGAATTCAATTGACTTGATCCATGTTTTTGGACTGTGGGAGGAAACCGGAGAACCCGGAAGAAACCCACGCAGACACGGGGAGAACATGCAAACTCCACCCAGATTGGGATTCAAACCGGGAATATATATATATATTTTTTTTATATATTATATCTGTATGTAGTCTAATAACTTTAATGACATTGCGTCTGTATTAAAATAATAATAATAAAAGGTGATAGTAATAAAAATAATAATAGAATAGGGCAGCACAGTGGCTTAGTGGTTTGGCATGTTCTCCTCTCAGCGTTAGTGATTCCCGGTTCGAATCCCAATCTGAGTGGAGTTTCCATGTCCTCCCCGTGTCCGTGTGGGTTTCCTCAGGGTTCTCCGGTTTCCTCCCACAGTCCAAAAACATGGATCAAGTCAATTGAGTTCTCCAAATTGCCCCATATAGAGTGTGTGTGTGAGAGTGAGTGTGTGCCCAGCGATAGATTGGCCCACTGTCCTGGGTGTATCTGCCCAGCGCCCAAAACTTTCTCGCCTGGATGGGCATTTATTACATTAAAAAATGTAATAGAAATAAAAAATCGGTTTATATAACAAATAAAATAAAAGAGAATAAGGAAACGACTCGTTATGGACATGGAGACAATGCAGGGATGGCTCTGTTACTGACCGCTCGTTTGGTTTCCAGTAAAATAAAAGTCTCCGAGTCGTTGATGGCAGTCGTGATGGAACCATGTTAGGGATGGAACGTCGGGAGGACGCGGTCAGCGCTGACACCTCGCTGTAAACGTTATAATTTTCAGGTCTGGACTCGGCGTCTGAGCGTCCTTTACGAGCTGGACGCGTTTACAGCGCGGAGTAAACACCGCCGTCCCCTCTGTTCTGAAGACGCTTTACAGCCCACCATGGGGAGGGGGTTCCCCATGTCCATCCAGGGGAGAACGTTTTGGGTGCTGGGCAGGTACACCCAGGACAGGACGCCAATCTATCACTGTACACACACACACAAACACTATATGGGGCAATTTGGAGAATTCAATTGACCTTGAATCCATGTTTTTTGGACTGTGGGAGGAAACCGGAGAACCCGTGCCGTGCTACAAATTTAACTTATTATAATTATTGTTATTATTAGTTTCCTTGTTCTCCCCGTGTCCGCGTGGGTTTCCTCCGGGTTGTCCGGTTTCCTCCCACAGTCCAAAAACATGGATTCAAAGTCAATTGCATTCTCCAAATTGCCCCATATAGAGTGTGCGTGTGTGAGTGAGTGTGTGTCCGGGGGACGGTGGGGGTGCAAACAGAGACGCCGTAACCAAAGCAAGTTCGGGTAGACCTCAAACGACCCCCCCCCCCCCCCCCCCCAGACGCTGTGGATTTGGAAATCCTGAGAACGTTGTAATGCCCCGCCGTTTGGAAACAGGCTGGTCCGCGTCGGTCGCCGGAGAACGTAGTGAGAGCGTCGTGAGAACATCGTGAAAACATCGTGAGAACATCGTGAGAACATCATGAGAACATCGTGAGAACGTCATGAGAATGTCGTGAGAACATCATGAGAACGTCATGAGAACGTTGTGAGAACGTAATGAGAACGTCGTGAGAACGTCATGAGAACGTCGTGAGAACATAATGAGAACGTCATGAGAACGTCGTGAGAACATCATGAGAACGTAATGAGAACGTAATGAGAACGTCGTGAGAACGTCATGAGAACGTCATGAGAACATCGTAATAACGTCGTGAGAACGTCATGAGAAAGTCATGAGAACTTCGTAAGAATATCGTGAGAACGTCGTGAGAACTTTGTGAGAACGTCATGAGATTGTCGTTAGAACGTCGTGAGAACGTCATGAGAACGTGATAAACAAGCGAGTCACGCAATTCGTACGCGAGACGTCCGCGAGCCGTGAAACCTTTCTATTTATAGACTCGGCGGGACGGCGGGGGTGCAAACAGAGACGCCGTAACCAAAACAAGTTCGGGTAGACCTCAAATGACCCCCCCCCCTCCCCCAGACGCTGTGGATTTGGAAATCCTGAGAACGTACCAAAGTTCAACTGAGTCTAAGCTCAGGTCCAAGTTCAACTAATTTAATTAATATAGAGTTATTCACCTTTAAACCCCCAAAGAGCAAGACCAAGAGACAGCGGCAAGACAAAACTCCCCGTTATGTTGATATCTGAAGGAGGAAACCTTGTGAGGACCGAGGCTCAGTGGGGGACTCGTCCTCGTCCTCCATCGACAGTGTAGGACAGCCATGTACAGAGTGTGTGGTGGTCATGTGACCCGCATTTAACAATTAAAACACTATATAGAAGTCCATTGAGGGTGTCCTGTCTGTCCCCCCGCCCGCCCAAGGAGGACGAGTCCCCCACTGAGCCTCGGTCCTCACAAGGTTTCCTCCTTAAGATATCAACATAACAGGGAGTTTTGTCTTGCCGCTGTCTCTTCGTCTCGCTCTTGAGGGGTTTATACATCCATTATCTTCCTCTTGGGGGGGGGGGTTTCCCCATGGCCATCCAGGGGAGAACGTTTCGGGCGCTGGGCAGATACACCCAGGACAGGGGGGCAATCTATCACTGGACACACACACTCACTCTATATGGGGCAATTTGGAGAATTCAATTCACCATGAATCCATGTTTTTGGACTGTGGGAGGAAACCGGAGAACCCGGAGGAAACCCACGCGGACACGGGGGAGGACATGCAAACTCCACCCAGATTGGGATTCGAACCGGGAATCCCTAGTGCTGAGAGGAGAACATGCCAAAGCCACGTTGATGGGACGGCGTATTTAATTTATTCTAATGCACCGAGACGTCCGGCGTCATGGAAGCTGGACGTCTGCGAGGACCTGAGGGTAACGTCAACATTATTCCAAAGCCACAATCGAGGCGGTAATTTGCGGTCCGTGTGTCCTCCCCCCGTCCCCCCGTCCCCCCGTCCCACCCCCCCCACAGGCTGAGGGTATGTACAGGAGTTGATTTCTGACGTAAACATTCTCCGTCCTCGGCTGTCTCCGTCAAATCTGATGGAAAACAGAGAGAGAGGAAACGCTGGTGGACGAAAAGACGTCCACGTGTTTGTTTACGGTGGAGGACAGACTGTAAGATGAGACTCCTGAACGTCTCACTGAGGAGGACAGGATATATATAAATAAATACATTTATATATGCTTTATCCTCTATTAGGGTCGCTGTGGGGGGGGGGGTTCTCCATGTCCATTCAGGGGAAGAACGTCTCGGGCGCTGGGCAGATACACCCAGGACAGGGGGTCAATCTATCACTGGACACACACTCACTCAGTCACACACACACTCTATATGGGGCAATTTGGAGAATTCGATTCACCTTTAATCCATGTTTTTGGACTGTGGGAGGAAACCGGAGAACCCGGACACGGGGAGGACATGGAAACTCCACCCAGATTGGGATTCGAACCGGGAATCCCTAGCGCTGAGAGGAGAACATGCCAATCACTATATATAAAGGCAAGTATCCCCTTGAAGCCAAAATAAGTAAACATTATCAATGCACTACATAGGGTGGATTAGTGGTTTAGCATGTTCTCCTCTCAGCGCTGGGGATTCCCGGTTCGAATCCCAATCTGGGTGGAGTTTCCATGTCCTCCCCGTGTCTGCATGGGTTTCCTCCGGGTTCTCCGTTTTCCTCCCACAGTCCGAAAAACATGGATTCAAGGTGAATTGAATGCTCCAAATTGCCCTTTATATCGTATGTGTGGGGCGGCACAGTGTTTTTTTTTGTGGTTTGGCATGTTCTCCTCTCAGTGCTAGGGATTCCAGGTTCGAACCCCAATCTGGGTGGAGTTTGCATGTCCTCCCCGTGTCCGCGTGCGTGTCCTCCGGGTTCTCCGGTTTCCTCCCACAGTCCAAAAAACATGGTTCAAGGTGAATTGAGCTCTCCAAATTGCCCCATATACAATACATAAATGTGATGTTCAGGTTTCCTGATACTGTAGTTCATACAGCACTTTTTTATTAATTAAAGTTTTATTGTCGTTGTATACGATGCAACGAAATTCCGAGTGGTACCCCTTAACGAGAACGGACGACAGAGTGTATCAAATAATAATAATAATAATAATATGAAACAGGCGGCACGGTGGCTTAGTGGTTTGGCATGTTCTCCTCTCAGTGCTAGGGACTCCCGGTTCGAATTCCAATCTGGGTGGAGTTTGCATGTCCTCCCCGTGTCCGTGTGGGTTTCCTCCGGGTTCTCCGGTTTCCTCCCACAGTCCAAAAACATGGATCAAGGTCAATTGAGTTCTCCAAATTGCCCCATATAGAGTGTGTGTGCGAGTGAGTGTGTGTCCAGTGATAGGTTGCCCCCCTGTCCTGGGTGTATCTGTCCTGCGCCGGAAACATTCTCCCCTGGATGGGCATGGGGACACCCCCCCCCCCCCCCCCCCCCCCCCCCCCCCCCGCGACCCTAATAGAGGACACATATACAATACATTACACACGTATACAGTTTGTGTGTTTGGCCACAAGGTGGTGCTGTTCATGATGCGCAGAAACAAACATCAGAATTTAAATGTGATATTAAATAATTCATGAGTTCACGTTTTAAACCCGGGGTTGGATACTGTCGCTGGGGGGGCGGAGGGGGGGGTACTGTGTGGGTTGTTTCGGGATCCGCATCAATGCATTCTGTGCTGTCCTCGGTGGTGGACGTGAGGACCGGTGGCTCTGGAGTACGCGACCCCTGCCTCATGCTTTCATTCAGGCTGGTCTCCAGCTCGGAGAGACCCCACAGGCCCCGAATCGGACGGGACGTCCTACGCAGACCCCGCGGTCGGCGCGTCCGGTTCCCCGTCAAACGACAGACATGGCCGAGGGTTCCAAACACGGCGCTCCTTCCTTCCTCTTGCTCTGAAACCCCGGGGCTACTGATGGCTATTTCGGCTGTGGGCCGAGGGGGCCCGGGAGATGGTGACCTGTGGGGGGGTGACCTGACAGGTTGTTTGGGCGGTAGGATTTATTTAATGGCAGCGTCCCACTGACGGCGAGATTTACTGAAGGGTCCAATGCGTTCTCCTGTCCCCCCCCCCCCATCCCCCCCCCCCGCAGGTTGGCAAGCTGATCCAAGAAGCAGCTGGGAAGAGCAATCTGAAGAGGATCACGCTGGAGCTGGGGGGCAAGAACCCCAACATCATTTTTGCAGACGCCGATTGTGAGTATTCGGACGGCGGTTTTACGGGGGGGGGGAGGGGGGGTCGTCTGTCCGCACAGGTGCCGCCTAATTTGCCGACTTCGGCACTTGGTGATGAGATCAAAGAGCAGTGTACCACAGCTGTAATGAGGGCATGGTGTTCACAAACTATTAACAGGTTCTAATTATATTATTTTAAATTATATAACATTTTATTACACTGTGCTCATGTTCACTGTATCTGTGTACACTGTGTCTGTGTTCACTGTGTTCTTGTTCATGGTGTCTGTGTTTACTGTGTTCATGTTCACTGTGTTCATGTTCACTGTGTTCGTGTTCACTGTGTTCATGTTCACTGTGCCTGTGTTCATGTTCACTGTGCCTGTGTTCACTGTGTTCATGTTCACTGTGCCTGTGTTCACTGTGTTCATGTACACTGTGCTCATGTTCACTGTGTTCTTGTTCATGGTGTCTGTGTTTACTGTGTTCTTGTTCACTGTGTTTTTGTAGACTGTGCTTGTGTACACTGTTCGTGTTCACTGTGTTTTTGTACACTGTGCTCATGTTCACTGTGTTCTTGTTCACTGTGTCTGTGTTCACTGTGTCTGTCTTCACTGTGTTTTTGTTTACTGTGTTCGTTCAATGTGCTCATGTTTACTGTGTTCATGTTCACTGTGCCTGTGTTCACTGTGTTCATGTTCACTGTGTTCATGTTCACTGTGCCTGTGTTCACTGTGCTCATGTTCACTGTGTTCATGTTCACTGTGCCTGTGTTCACTGTGTTCTTGTTCATGGTGTCTGTGTTTACTGTGTTCATGTTTACTGTGTTCATGTACACTGTGCTCGTGTTCACTGTGTTTGTGTTCACTGTGTCTGTGTTCACTGCTCATGTTCACTGTGTTCATGTTCATGGTGTCTGTGTTTACTGTGTTCATGTTTACTGTGTTCATGTTTACTGTGTTCATGTACACTGTGCTCGTGTTCACTGTGTTTGTGTTCACTGTGTCTGTGTTCACTGTGCTCGTGTTCACTGTGTTCATGTTCATGGTGTCTGTGTTTACTGTGTTCATGTTCACTGTGCTTGTGTACACTTTTCATGTTTAGTCATTTGTTCACTGTGTTCTTGTTCACTGTGTCTGTGTTCATTTACACTATGCTCATGTTCACTGTGCCTGTGTTCACCATGTTCATGTAAACTGTGCTTGTGTACACTGTTCATGTTTAGTCATTTGTGCACTGTGCTCATGTTCACTGTGCTCATGTTCACTGTGTCTGTGTTCACTGTGTTCTTGTTCCCTGTGTTCATTTTCACTGTGCTCATGTACACTGTGCTCTTGTTCATTGTGCACATGGTCACTGTGCTCATGTTCCTAAACCTCACTATTATCATGTTCCCTGTGTTCGTCTTCACTGTGCTCATGTTCCCTGTGTTTTTTTCCTATTTTAACACATCATAAGATGTAAAGTGTTACATTATCACGTCACCAAATGATTAACACAAAATAATCCGGAACCGATTCCCAGCTTTTGATTGAACAGAACATTTGAAACAGTTTAAACATGTGTAGCTTTAAAGTTGGAAACCGTAATGCCACACCATTCATTCTAATGGAACCCATGCTTTCATTTAATAAGAACCGTCCACAGTTTGAGTCCAAACCTGAGACGAGGTTGAGGGCTTTCCATCAGCCGCGGCTGGAAGTGGCTCACCACATCAAGGTGTCAGTCGAGGCTCTTAAATGCTTTCAGCAGGCGAGGACGGGGCCACCCTCCGGCCCGTAAATCACCCCAATGGACTTTGCACCGGCCAGACGTGTCCCAACACGGCCATAAATCCCAACGATCCATTAACCCCTCACATGCCAGACCCGCCGCGACCGCTCCGGCATCGGCTTCACGGACGGAACCAAAAATATTATAATGTTCTTCAACGAAAACACGAAGGAAGTCCAATTAGAAAAAAATGAATAATTAAAAAAAATTATATAATTTTTTTTTTTTTTTTTTTTTTTAACCACGATTTTAAAAGAAAGTCGAACAAATGAGAAATCGGGTCATTAATTACGTTGGTTATAATATTAATCAATCGAAATACTAATTACCTGAAGATAAAATTAATATTTACGTTATTAATAAGCAATGGAATAATCCATCCATCCATTATCTACTAGGGTCGTGGGGGGGGGGTTCCCCATGCCCATCTAGGGGAGAACGTTTCGGGCGCTGGGCAGATACACCCAGAACAGGGGGGCGATCTATCACTGGACACACACACTCACTCTATATGGGGCAATTTGGAGAATTCAATTCACCTTGAATCCATGTTTTTGGACTGTGGGAGGAAACCGGAGTCCAAAAAGTATGGTGGCTTAGTGGTTTGGCATGTTCTCCTCTCAGCGCTGGGGTTTCCATGTTCTCCCCATGTCCGCGTAGGTTTCCTCCGGGTTCTCCGGTTTCCTCCCGCGGTCCAAAAACATGGATTCAAGGTGAATTGAATGCTCCAAATTGCCCCATATAAAGAGTGTGTGTGAGTGAGTGTGTCCAGCGATGGATTGGTGTCCTGTCCTGGGTGTATCTGCCCAGCGCCCGAAATGTTCTCCCCTGGATGGACATGGGGAACCCCCCCCCCCCCATCCATAATGAATGGATGGATGGTTCAGAGTGGACGTGTATCTGAAATGTCCTATGAGTTCTTTAACACATCGTTCTTGTTTGTCCCCCTCTCAGTGGACCTGGCCGTGGAACAGGCTCATCAGGGGGTGTTCTTCAACAGCGGTCAGTGCTGCACAGCAGGTTCTCGCATCTACGTGGAGGAGCCCATCTATGAGGAGTTCGTTCGCCGGAGCGTGGAACGAGCCAAGAGGAGGATTGTGGGAAGTCCATTTGATCCCACGACCGAACAGGGACCTCAGGTACCGCGGGCTCCTAAAGACACTATTGATATCTCACATCATTATTATTACTAACAATCTGGGAGGAGTTTCCATGTCCTCCCCGTGTCCACGTGGGTTTCCTCCGGGTTTTCCGATTTCCTCCCACAGTCCAAAAAACATGGATGAAGGTCAATTGAGTTCTCCAAATTGCCCCATATAGAGTGTGTGTGTGAGTGTGTGTCCAGGGATAGATTGCCCCCCTGTCCTGGGTGTATCTGCCCAGCGCCCGAGACGTTCTCCCCTGGATGGGAACCCCATGCCCCATGTTAGGGTGTCGGTCTATCAATCTGAAGGTTGGGGGTTCAAATCCCAGGTCCACTGAAGTTACCAATGAAGTTCCTTCAGCAAGACCTTAAGCTTAACCCTCATTGCTCCAGGGGGCGCTGTGGTGGGGGAGAACGTTTCGGGCGCCAGGCGGATACACCCGGGACAGAGAGGCAATCTATCACTGGACACACACTCCATATGGGGAAATTTGGAGCATTCAATTGACCTTGATCCATGTTTTTTGGACTGTGGGAGGAAACCGGAGAACCCGGAGGAAACCCACACTGACATGGGGAGGACATGGAAACTCCTCCCAGATTGGGATTTGAAACGGGAATCCCTAGTGCTGAGAGGAGAACATGCCAAACCAAACCACTAATAAGTTTATTGCTGTGCAGATGACTGTGTTGTCCCTGTGTTAGTAAATTGTCCAATCGTAATTGTCCTCTCAGATCAGTATGGAGCAGCAGAGACGTGTTCTGGAGTACATCGAGAGTGGCATCAGCGAGGGTGCGACGCTGGAGTGTGGTGGCAAAGCCCTGTTCTCCAAAGGGTTCTACATCCAGCCAACGGTCTTCTCCAATGTGCAGGATCACATGCGCATCGCCAAAGAGGAGGTCAGCCCCACCTGCCCCGCCTGCCCCGCCCGAACGTCCCACATTACTCTAACGTTAATGACCCGTGTGTCTGACGTCTGTTGGTTTATGGAACTCTGTGGCAGATCTTTGGGCCGGTCCAGCAGATCATGAAGTTCAAGACCATCGAGGACGTTCTCGAGCGAGCCAACGACACCGAATACGGCCTGACTGCCGCCGTCTTCACCAATGACATCAACAAAGCCATGGCCATCTCCACCGCCGTACAGGCAGGCACTGTTTGGTGAGTCCATACAGGTTCTAGATATCCTCATTACAGGTGACAATAGGCCATAGAACATCAAAGTGTAACTATTGTCTATAAGTGTAATTGTTGTCCATCCATCCATTATCTTCCAATCAATCCTCTATTAGGGTCATGGGGTGGGGGGGGGTTGTTGGGGGGTTCCCCATGCCCATCCCGGGGAGAACGTTTCGGGCATTGGGCAGATACATCCAGGAAAGGACGCCAATCTATCGATGGACACACACTCACTCACACAGATACACACTCTGTATGGGGCAATTTGGAGCATTCAATTCACCTTGAATCCATGTTTTTGGACTGTGGGTGCGGACACGTTTTTGGGATTCCAACCGGGAATCCCTAGGGCTGAGAGGAGAACATGCCAACCACCAAGCCACCATGCCGCCCTATTATAATAATAATAATAATAATAATAATAACTAGAGACAGTGACATACGCACATCAAAGCAATACAGTGAACGAGGTAAAAAAGTGGGCGTGGTCGGCTAATGGGGTGTCTATTAGTGGGCAAATCACGGGTTGTGGTAGTTTAGAATTTGAACAACTTTGATATCGCAAACTATTAAAAACTAAATAGTAAACCGGACAACAAATGGGCGTGGCTAAGTGAGCGAGGGTATATATATATATATATAAGAAGGCGAGGTCACCTCAGTCGGACGTATGGTTCAGAGTTGGAATGGCGATGATTGATAGGCGTAGACGAATGGGACCAAAAATGGGCGTGGCCAGGTGTGTGTGTGGGGGGGGGGGGTGCACAAATCAGTCTGTGGTTTTAGTTTTTGGGTGTCTTCGGCAAATGACTCGGGACGTGTCGAGTTTTTGTTTGTAGCTGAAAAATTGCCGTCACGCCAATTTAACTATCGTATTTTTCCCATCGGAAACGAACCACGTCAAATTTTGACGCGCGATGTGAATTCGAATGAGCGAAGAGTGCAAGCACTTGGACTCCAGGCGAAACTGCTTGGACTCCAGGCGTCTCCGATCTACCAATTTTCGAGCTGCGTAGACGAAATTTGCTAGCATCGCAAGAGTGCAAAAGAATCGCCGTAATGCAACGTCAATGGGAATTTCGGCTCTGGAAAATGGAATATCTCGGGAACAGGTCGTCCGATGGCTTAGCTGTTCGCTGGCGTGAATCTAACCAATGAGTTTGATGAGTTCTACGAAAATTGTGTCGATAGCTTGAAAATTGTGGCAAAGAAAGAGAGACAATTACGTTGGACACCAATGGCGTCATTGGCGCTAAATGGACATTTTTTTTTATTCTCAGGGTAAACTGCTTCAACGCGCTGAGCTGTCAGTGTCCATTCGGAGGATTCAAAATGTCAGGAAATGGACGCGAACTGTAAGTGCCATTTCCTAATTTTTTTACGGTTTACCTCGGATATTAAAATTGTAACTGAATGTTGGTCATGTGACGCAAAACATCTGTCAATTAGTTCATTTTCCTGCAACAGGCTTCGGTTTAAATGTTTCTGATGGACGGACGTTGCGTGTGCATCTCGATTGTAATGTTAACGTAATATTTGATGTTAATTAATTAAGTTGGCTCAGATGAATCTTAATCTTATTATTATTATTATTATTTTTAATATTATTATTATTATTCTCACACAATTTTCTAGCTCTTTCTCGTCCCGCAGCTTTTGCCGTAGAGCGATGAAATTTGGAAGTGTTGAGTATCTATAGACACTTAGACTGCTTGTGCATTTTGGTGCAATTTGGCGTACGTTTTTTTGTGCCACGCCCCCTTTTTTTTTGCATAGGCATCCATTTTTGCATAGGCATCCACTTTTTTGTTGATTTTCAATCAATTTTTCCTCTTTATTTTAGTTGTTCATTCTTCTGGTGAGCTTCTGTTAAGATTTGGAAGTTTGGCATGTTCTCCACCTTAGCCTAATTAGTTTTTTTTTTTTAATTTCAAATAACTTTACAGGTTTTTTCTTTTTCTTTTTTTTTTTTTTTACCTTTTTATTTTAGTTGGTCGTTCTTTTGGTTAGCCACTGTCAACATTTGGAAATTTGGCATGTTCTCCACATTACCGTAGGTTTTGTTTGTTTGCTTGTATTTTTTGTTTGTTTTTTTCTTTAGTTTTTTTTCCCCTCTTTATTTCAATTGTTAAATTTTGGAAGTTTGACATGTTCTCCACATTAGCATAATTTGCATTTTTTGGAATTTTAAGTGATTCATCCTTTTGTTAAGCCAGTGTCGCCATTAGGAAATTTGTTATGTTCTCCACATTACCTCAGGTTTTTTTTTTTGTTTTCTTTTTTTTGTTGTTGTTTTATTGTTTTGTTTTTCTGTTTTTTTTCTGTTTTATTTTAGTTGTTCATTCTTTTGGTCAGCCACTGTCAACCTCTGGAAGTTTGGCATGTTCTCCACATTAGCATAGGTTGTTTTTTGCTTGAATTTTTTTGTTTGGTTTTTGTTTCATTAGTTTTTTTTTCCTCTTTATTTACATTTTTTATTCTTTTGGTGAGATCTTGTTTGGAGTTTGGCTTGTTCTCCACATTAGCATAGTTAGCATTTTTTAAAATTTCAAACAACTTTACAGGTTTTTTTTCTTCTTTTTTTTCCATTTTTATTTTTGTTGTTCATCCTTATGGTTATCCACTGTCAACTTTTTGGTAGTTTGGCATGTTCTCCACATTAGCATAATTCTTTTTTTTTTCAGTCAGCCCTTCCAAGCCAACTTTAAAGTTTGTTCACAAACTGTCCTTTCTAGTATTAATATTAGTTTGATTGGATTGGATAAACGAAAAATTAGCACAGTTGCTTCAATAAAAGATCCTGCGCTCCATTGATCGACAGCCAACATCCATTATGGGTGAAGTTTGCATGTTCTCCTCATGTCGTTTGTCCCACGGTCCAATGACATGTCGATCAGGCCTGTTGTGAGATGAACTGGTAGCCTATCCCGGCTGTTTCCCAGATGTTTCTCTAAAAGAGCTGGACCTTCTACCACCCTGAGCTCCAACTTTCTCACTTTAAACCGGAGTTTATTTCTAATTTGGACATGGACTTTGGTCACATGCTGACCGATGTCTTCTCTGCTCTTCTCAGGGGGGAGGATGGCCTGCGGGAGTACACGGAGGTGAAGACCATCACGGTGAAGATGCCGGGAAAGACCTTATAATGCCGAGACGGTGAACAGCTGAAAGACTCGCTCTGGGTTCGCTCCCGTCTCACGACTGAGGCTGAGCGTCGCCTCCTCCGCCACTAACCCAGCATCATGCGTCCCCATCCCTCATCGTCGTCCCGGCGACACCCTCGTAACCCCGGCGGCCACCGTTCCAGTCTCGTAACCTTTGCTAGTGGCCTCCCTTTCGCCGTCTCCATTAACCGTACTAAAGCACTCGGAGACGGCGAGGGCGAGGTTCCGCTACGGACCACTCCGACTTCCCGACATTAACCGAACGCGTAAACACGGCCTTAACGCGCCTTTATTCCGAGTCACTGGGTGAATTCTGCAAGCTCGTCTGTTTCCGTACTAAGACCACTGAAGCGATCTGTCTCAGCAAAAGACAGAATTATTATTATTATTGTTGTTGTTGTTGTTATTATTATTATTATTTAGCATTAATTTTAAAATGTAATTGTTTTGTCGTTCTGTGTCGTCGCCGTTTTTATGGCGTATAGACGGTCGGTCTACGTCGTGACAAACGTAAACAAACGGTTGACCTCAAAAAGACGTTCGCGTGAGAAATGCAATTTATAAGAACGATTACTCGGCAACGTCCTTCCGTCCTCATTCTTAAACCATTACGTACTACGAACATAGAAGATATTAAAAAAAATAAAATGTATAGTTTGTTTTTTCATCATTAAATTCATTTTCAAATGGAATTCAGACTCTGATTTGCACACGGCACACTCTCAAAAACCCTTTGATTTGAGGGGCTGGGGTTAAAACATTAAAGGTTATAATGCTGGTCATGGAGGCGACGCCCTTTAAGGTCCTTTTACCAACATGTTTGGCGTTTAGAAAGTCCATCCATTATCTTCTGCTTTATCCTCTATTAGGGTCGCGGGGGGGGGGGGGGGGGGGGGGGGGGGTTCCCCATGCCCATCCAGGGGAGAACGTTTTGGGCGCTGGGCAGATACACCCATGACAGGGGGGCAATCTATCGCTGGACACACACTCACACACACACACACACACACTCTATATGGGGCAATTTGGCGAACTCAATTGACTTGATCCATGTTTTTTGGACTGTGGAAGGAAACCGGAGAACCCGGAGGAAACCCACAAGGACACGGGGAGGACATGGAAACTCCACCCCGATTGGGATTCGAACCGGGACTCCCTAGAGCTGAGAGGAGAACATGCCAAACCACTAAGCCACCGTGCCGCCATTTAGAAAGACAAAGACTTAAATTCTTAACTATGTGCATTATTGTAAATTATATTTAACGGACAGAAAGGGACGGACACGGTGGCTTAGTGGTTTGGCATGTTCTCCTCTCAGTGTTAGGGATTGCCAGTACGAATCCCAATCTGGGTGGAGTTAGCATGTTTCCCCATGGGTTTCCTCCGGGTTCTCCGGTTTCCTCCCACAGTCCAAAAACATGTATCAAGTCAATTGAGTTCTCCAAATTGCCCCATATATATATATATATTCATTCAGGGCAGCACTGTGGCATGTTCTTTTCTCAGCACATTCCCGGTTCGAATCCCCATCTGGGTGGAGTTTCCATGTTCTCCCTGTGTCCGCGTGGGTTTCCTCCGGATTCTCCGGTTTCCTCCCACAGTCCAAAAACATGGATCTAGTCAATTGAGTTCTCCAAATTGCCCCATATAGAGTGTGTGTGTGTGTGTGAGTGAGTGTGTGTCCAGCGATAGAATGCCCCCCCTGTCCTGGGTGTATCTGCCAGCGCCCAAAATGTTCTCACCTGGATGGGCATGGAGAACCCCCCCCCCCCGACCCTAATATAGGATAAAGCAGAAGATAATGAATAATGAATATATTAATTCATTATCTTCCGCTTTTATCCTCTATTAGGGTCGCGGCAGATACACCCAGGACAGGGGGGGCAATCTATCACTGGACACACACTCACGCACACACATACACTCTATATGGGGCAATTTGGGGAAGTCAATTCACCTTGGTCCATGTTTTTGGACTGTGGGAGGAAACTCCACCCAGTTGGGGACTCGAACCGGGAATCCCTAGTGCTGAGAGGAGAACATGCCAAACCACTAAGCCACCGTGCCGCCATTATATACGTCCTGTTTAAAATATGTCCTGTTATATACTGTACGTAAGAGACAGAGTTAGTTTGTAAATGTAAAGAAACATTTTTTTTTCTTGCATTTTGCAAAAGCAAACATCGTAACCACAAACAGCCCCGGGGGCATTTCTGAGGTCCCGACCGCCACAGCGGGGCGCCGCTAAATTTAAAGTGTAAACAGCCAATCAGTGAAGACCAACGTGCAGACCAAAGCAATTCTGCACAGATCTCCACCGTGAGCCGCGTGGGTGGTCCATCCGTCCATTATCTCCCGCTTTATCCTATATTCGGGTCGCGGGGGGGGGGGGGGGGGTTCCCCATGCCCATCCAGGGGAGAACGTCTCGGGCGCTGGGCAGATGGACCCAGGACAGAGAGGCAATCTATCACTGGACACACACACACACACACACACACACACTCTATATGGGGCAATTTGGAGAATTCAATTCACCTTGATCCATGTTTTGGGACTGTGGGAGGAAACCGGAGAACCCAGAGGAAACCCACACGGACACGGGGAGGACATGCAAACTCCACCCAGATTGGGATTCGAATTCTGGAATCCCTAGTGCTGAGAGGAGAACATGCCAAACCACTAAGCCAGCATGCCACCCCAAATTGAGATCAACGATGGTATTGATGCTCCGCCTCTCTCCCGGCCACGCCCCTCATTCCCCAATTTATAGGGCAGCACCCATCACCTGTGGGGGCGCACACTGACAAAAATCAATCAATAAAAATGAATACGAACCCTAACGGTGGTTTAGTGCTTTAGCATGTTCTCCTCTCATGTTCTCCTCTCATCGATTCCCAATCTGGGTGGAATTTGCATGTTCTCCCCCTGTCCTGTGTGGGTTTCCTCCGGGTTCTATAATAATAGAACAAAATTAAATAATAAATAAAAATTACAAAACATTAGGAAAAAATTTTCTATAATAATAGAATAAAATAAAAAAAATAAAATAAATGAAAATCATATAGGAAAAGATTTCAAATTAATACAAATTCTAGGAAAATAAAATTCTAGGAAAATTCTATAACAATAATAGAATAAAATAAAATACAGAAAAGGCATACGGAAAAATTTAAATAAAAAAAAATTCTAGGAAATTTCCATAATAATAGAATAAAATAGAATAATAAATCAAAATTATATAGGAACATTTTAAAGTAATAAAAATTCTAGGTAAATAAAATTCTAGAAAATTCTATAATAATAGAAAAAAAAACATAGGAAAAATTCTAATGAATAAAAAGAAAAATGTACAAATAAAAATCCCACATTGATTTTAAACTTTGCTTCAAAAGATTTGTCTTGGACTGGCGGTCCTATATAATGGACATTTTTTTTAAATTGTCTTTAATTGTTAAATACGGGTCAAAAAATTTGGAAAAAATTTTCTATAACAATAGAATAAAATAAAAAAAAATAATACATGAAAATCATATAGGAAAAAATTCAAATTAATAAAAATTCTAGGAAATTTCAATAATAATAGAATAAAATAGAATAGAATAATAAATCTAAATGATATAGGAACATTTTAAATTAATAAAAATTCCAGGTAAATAAAATTCTAGAAAATTCTATAATAATTGGGAAGAAAAATTATATAGGAAAAATTCTAATGAATAAAAAGAAAAATGTACAAACAAAAATCCGACTTTGATTTTAAACTTTGCTTCGAAAGATTTTCCTTTTTATATTGGACTGGCGCTCCTTTATAATGAACTTGTCTTTAATTGTTAAATACGGGTCACATGATCACCACACAATCTGTATACATGGCTGTCCTTTTTTTGAATTGTATTCTTTTTGTTTTCTTTGTTAAACACTGCACTATAGTGTGTACCTGCACCTAAGCTTTGCACTCACCTGTACACCTGTACGAGGTCATGTGACCCCAAAAACCTCTTGAATCCCTTGTTTCAGTGTTTTTACAGAATATTTCTAGAGCTGGACCACGGATTGGGAAGGCTCAGGACTTTTTTAGACCACGCCCCTCCAGACGGGACGCCCTGATAGGGACGGTCGGTTCGGCGGTAATCTGATCGGAATGCATCAAAGAACTCTGGAAACCCAAATAATCAGAGTGGCCTCGACCCCGACTCCCTCTGATCTCGGCAGTCGCGGCACAATGCATCATGGGACGCCTTGTTTTCAGAGCGCAAATTCTCACAACTCCCCCGGAGGGCGTTGCACAATCCTGAAGCATTTCGGAAAAATCACTCAGCGGAGCGGGAATGTGGACGCGCTCGGCATCATTACATACATCTCCGGCTTTCCACACTCACCGTCCACATAACGAGGACAAAAATTTAATTAATATAGCATTAATTATTTATTTTTATATTTATTTTTATAATCGTACGTCGTCACAAAGCAGCTCTACAGAGTTACTCACCTTTAAACCCCCAAAGAGCAAGACCAAGAGACAGCGGCAAGACAAAACTCCCCGTTATGTTGATGTCTTAAGGAGGAAACCTTGTGAGGACCGAGGCTCAGTGGGGGACTCGTCCTCGTCCTCCATCGACAGTGTAGGACAGCCATGTACAGACTGTGTGCTGGTCATGTGACCCGGATCTAACAATTAAAACACTATATCCATTGAGGACGTCCCCCGGTCCAATAGAACTCCAGGTTCTCCATCAGTAATGGTGGTAGAACCATGGATGAAGATCTCAAGTTCAAGTCATTTATTTATATAGCGTGTTTTATATATTGTTTGTTTACAATCGTCCATCGTCACAAAGCAGCTCTACAGAGTTATTCACCTTTAAACCCCCAAAGAGCAAGACCAAGAGACAGCGGCAAGACAAAACTCTGTTATGTTGATATCTTAAGGAGGAAACCTTGTGAGGACCGAGGCTCAGTGGGGGACTCGTCCTCCTTGCGCGGCCGGATGGAATACATCAGTTCCCTCACTCCGAAATGTTGGACCGTCAGCGGGAACATGGAAGAACATGGAAGGGTTTGAGAACGACGGCCACCTAGTGGTAGAACACGGAACCTGAGGGGGCGGGGTCATAGTGCAGAGAGGATCACTACTGAACTCCAAACTTCACGTGTCCTTCAGACGAGCTCGAGAACCGAGTGCAGAGAGAGAACTTCAACAACCCTTATACATCATCAAGTGCAATGCAGAGCTGGACTCTAGAACGGTGGAGACGCGTTCTCTGGAGCGACGGATCGCGCTCCTAAATCTGGAGATCTGATGGACGAATCTGGCTTTCCAGGAGAACCGTACAAGTTTGGAGCCTGTCCCGTCCTCTTCAACATGATGGTGCACCAGAACACAAAGCAAGGTCCATAAAGACCTCCATAACCCAGAACCCCACCATAAAAACCTGAGGACAGAGTTCTGCTGTGGAGGAACCCTATAGAACGTCTTTGGGACGAATTAGAACGCAGACTGAGAGCCTGGCCTTCTGGTCCAACATCGGTGTGTGACCTCACGAACGTCCAAAATTCCCATCAACACACTCCAGAACCTCGTGGACGGCCTCCACACAAGAGCTGAAGATGTTCTAGGACCCACGTCCTCTAGAACCCTATGGATGAGGAAGGGGACGCCAATACTTTTGGACGACATCCATTTTTTTCAACCTCTAGTTTATTTAAATTTATTTAAATCAGGCTTCACGTCGGCCGATGGCAAAGCCACGGACGCCCCGAGGACGGAGACCCACCGCCGTCCATCAAGAACCGTCCCATAAATCTGTGAAATGTGCCCCAATGAGAGCTCCTCAATTAGAACCGCCCAATCAAACGCCTCCCAAGTCATCTTTTATTGGAGGCACCATTATTTCGGCCATTCATTTCGTCCATCGTGGAACCGGTCCAAGGTTAAGTGGCGATAAGACGTCCATCGGAGTCGGAACGTCTCTGGACGATGGACATTTCCGCAGACTCTTACGTATTTATTGGCCGGAGCACTTACGCTTTCTGATGAGCGTCGTCCAATCCGTCATTAGTATGATGCTTAGAGATGATTTATAATTAGCGATCGGGGTAACCTCACCCCCCCCCCCCGTTAGCAACAGATGAGTTCCCTCTAACGATCTAACGATCTATGGATTTTTCGAGCTTGGCCCAAATAGTTCTCGGAAGGAATGCGAGAACCGTGGACCTTATTGGTCTTCATCAGGAGACGGAGAAGCTGGAGACGCCTCGGGCAGCCTGATGATGATGATGCTCACCTCGACCTCTAGAGGGAGACACGTTCCCCAGCAATTAATAAACAAAACAACGTGGCATCGTTTATCTTCAGCTATCTGGCAATTAAGATTAGAACGTACGTAGAACGTACCTTGAAGGTTCTGTCTGTAGAACATCACGAAGGTCAGAACGTCCTTGACGGAACACGCTCCTCAGCTGTTAGCCCAAGCCCTCAGCCTATCCCGGCTGTATTGTGACGCTCCCAACGGCACCCTCAGGCTCATCGAGTCCCATCGACTCGTGTCGAACCACCCGAGTGAGTCATGTGACTCCACCTCGCCTCTCTGATTGGCTCCCTGTAGCTGCTGCAGGTCCATCTCTGGATCTGGCCCCTCATACCTTCACTCTATTTTACAAAATACACCTTCACTACGTGGTTTGGCATGTTCTCCTCTCAGCACTAGGGATTCCCGGTTGGAATCCCAATCTGGGTGGAGTTTGCATGTCCTCCCCGTGTCCGCGTGGGTTTCCTCCAGGTTCTTTGGTTTCCTCCCACAGTCCAAAAACATGAATCAAGGTGAATTGAGTTCTCCAAATTGCCCCATATGGAGTGTGTGTGTGTGAGTGAGTGTGTGTCAAGTGACAGATTGCCCCCCTGTCCTGGGTGTCTCTGCCCAGCGCCCAAAACGTTCTTCCCTTGATGGGCTTGGGGAACCCCCCCCCGCGACCCTAGTAGAGGATAAAGCAGAAGATAATGGATGGATGGAATTAATTCTGTAGATTAAAGGTGTTGGTGGTGTTGGGTGGTTGATCTGGGATCAGTCAGTGCTGGTGTTCCACCCCTTCACCCAGCTCCTCATTGGTAGAGGGCGTGGCACTGTTTCAGGGAGCCCTCTCAACTAAGTACCCTGCAGGATCTGCCCCTAAAATAATTACAGTGGCAACTTAATTAATAATGAATTCAAATAAACACCGTGTTGCGTTTACGCCTCACGCAAATTAATCCGTTATTTTCCGATCGCCATCCAGATGATCAAAGATTCCAAATGGCAGGACGCTGGATCGTCCGTGTGTCTCGTTCGTGGAAATCCCGCGGGGGGCAATTTTAAAAGTCTGTGCTCAGAGTGCTCGTTGACGCTAATTTGTTGTTTTTCGAGCGTTTTGTGAAATGGAAGCCGGAGCTCGGCGGCGTGTAAACGAGCGAGGCTGCAGGGGGACGTACACCTTATCGTCCTGATGGGCTCCAGATGTGGGCCAGATGTGGAGGAGGCCCACAGGAACAGGTGATGATGGCATTAGGCCGCGATTGCATACAGATGGGAACGGCTCCGAGACCCAGGTCTGCGATGCGGTCGGTGCCGTGACGCTAAGATCGTCTGACGGTGGCTGCGAAACGCAGATTAAACGTTTACTAACGCAGTGACAACGTTTACAAACGTCGAAACAACATTCATAAACGTTGATACAACATTTACAAATGTCAAGACAATATTTACAATTTATACTGACGTTTGTAAACGTCGTCGAAACATTTAAGAACATCGAAACAACGTTTATAAACACAGATACAATGTTTACAAACACAGATACAATGTTTACAAACACAGATACAACGTTTAAAAAACGGCGAGACAATGTTTACAAACACAGATACAACGTTTACAAACGCCAAAACAACATGTAAAACTCTGAAACATTTAAAAACGCTGAAACAACGTTTACAAACGTCGAGACAATGTTTAAAAACGGTGTAACAACATTTACAAATGTCAAGACAGCATTTACAAATGCAGATACAATGTTTACAAACGTCAAAACAACATTTACAAACGCAGTGACAACATTTACAAACGCAGTGACAACATTTACAAACGTTAAAACAACATTTACAAACGGCGAAACAATGTTTAAAACGCCGAAACAACGTTTATAAATGCAGATGCAATGTTTACAAACGCTGAAATAATGGTTACAAACGTCGAAACAACATTTACAAACATTGAAACAGCGTTTACAAACGGCGAAATAATGTTTACAAACGCTGAAATAACATTTACAAACGCTGAAACATTTGCAAACGGCAAAGCAATATTTACAAACGCCGAAACAATGTTTAAAACGCCGAAACAACGTTTACAAACGCTGAAATAACATTTACAAACGCTGAAAACACATTTACAAACGACGAAACAATGTTTAAAACGCCGAAAAAACGTTTATAAACGCAGATGCAATGTTTACAAACGTCGAAACAACATTTACAAACATCAAAACAGCGTTTACAAACGGCGAAACAATGTTTAAAACACTGAAACAACATTTACAAACGCTGAAACAATGTTTACAAACGCTGAAACAACGTTTAAAAACATAGAGACAATGTTTAAAACGGTGAAACAACATTTACAAACACCAAAACAACATTTAAAAACGCAGAGACAAAATGTTACAATTTATATTGATGTTTGTAAACGTTGTAGCGACGTTTGTAAATGTTGTTTTAACGTTTGTAACATGTTGTTTCAACGTTTGTACATGTTGTCTCGGCGTCTTATGGACAGAGTTGGGACGATGGTTCCACCATTGATCGGTGGAAACGATACAGCACCACGGTGAGGTTGCCCCACCAGGCGACATTCATCACTAGAACGTATTGAAGGTGTATTTGGTAAATCTAGAGTGAAGGTCAGAGGGGTCAGATCCAGAGAACGTCCTGTAGATCAGAGTCAGTGTACTGAATGCAGCCAACAGGGAGCCAATCAGAGAGGAGAGGTGGAGTCACATGACTCACTTGGGTGGTGGAGCATTACAGTAATCGAGCCGGGAGCCGGGATAGGCTGAGCCTATCAATTAGAAGGTCCAGGTCCACTGTTACCAATGTGGCTCCTTGACCATGACCCTTCACCCTCATTGCTCCAGGGGGCGCTGTATCAACCAAGTTGGGACACTTGTAAGTCGCTTCGTATAAAAGCGTCGGCTAAATGACCTAATTAATTAAATTAATTAGTTAAAATACCGCAATTATACCAATCAGACATTAATAGGCCAAAAATAATACGGAAAAAACCCAACGTCGTTAAAATAATTAAAGCCGGGCTGAGCCTCATTTAGAATGACTCTGTACAGCAGACACGCCTGGAGCAGCCAACAGGGGGCACTGTTGCAGCAGCAGAGAGATCCCTGATCAGGCCTCCCACCCATCAGACAGACGGTCATGGCCGGCAAATAATTATTAATTAAAATGTTTCTTTCAAACACGAAAAACAATTTGTATAATAATAGAGGACGGAATTAATTCATTATTTATTTATTATCAATTAATTACGATAACAAAATCTTTGGGACCTTGGGCAGCACGGTGGCTTAGCGGTTTAGCATGTTCTCCTCTCAGCGCTGGGGATTCCCGGTTCGAATCCCAATCTGGGTGAAGTTTCCATGTCCTCCCCGTGTCCGCGTGGGTTTCCTCCGGGTTCTCCGGTTTCCTCCCACAGTCCAAAAAACATGGATCAAGGTCAATTGAATGCTCCAAATTGCCCCATATAGAGTGTGTCTGTGTGAGTGAGTGTCCAATATAGATTGCCCCCCCTGTCCTGGGTGTATCTGCCCAGCGCCCCAAACGTTCTCCCCTGGATGGGCATGGGGAACCCCCCCCCCCCCCACCGCGACCCTAATAGAGGATAAAGCTGAAGATAATGGATGGATTGATGCATGGGATAGGATGGCACAGTGGCTTCGTGGTTTGGCATGTTCTCCTCTCTGCACTGTGGATTCCCGGTTCG
>JAFMOC010000540.1:0-40000 GCA_019802505.1 Corydoras sp. C115 | reverse complement strand
GAGGTTTGGCATGTTCTCCTCTCAACGCTAGGGATTCCCGGTTGGAATCCCAATCTGGGTGGAGTTTGCATGTTCTCCCCGTGTCCGCGTGGGTTTCCTCCGGGTTCTCCGCTTTCCTCCCACAGTCCAAAAACATGGATCAAGGGCAATCGAGTTCTCCAAATTGCCCCATATAGAGTGTGTGTGTCCAGTGATAGATTGCAACCCTGTCCTGGGTGTATCTGCCCAGCACCCAAAACATTCTCCACTGGATGGACATGGGGAACCCCCCCCCTCATAAATGTACAGAATAAATTCAGTACATTTTATTTGTTTTATTGTAAAATCAATATATATTGTTGTTATATATTTTTGTTATAAAGGGAATTAGGGGTTGCCGTCGTTCTAGGCGTGGCATTAAAGGTTTTAATAGACTAATAATCATTTACTTTATATCTAAAGACCCCGCTTTGTGCGTCCTCCACCCGAAAAACCAATTTCCAACCTTTATTAAATAAAAAAGATGATGGATTTGTGACATGCTCGCCTCCAACGGCCCGGTTCACACCCCGCCAACCGGTAATCAGGTCCCTAAACACAGGTGTGAACACACACAGGACACCCTGAGACCCAGATCACCCTGAACCCCCCCTCACCCCACCCCCCCATGAATAAACGCATGCGCCAATGTAAACGTTCTCGAGCTTGTCCTCTTGTCATTTGAATGGAACGGGCGTGTGAATGGAGAGGTAAAAAGATTGGGACGTGGAGGACAATAGGACAACTAAAGGAGATCAATGACCCATCACATGACTCTTAAATCCATTAGGGACGTTTTAATTGGAGGTGGAGACGCAGCCGACTCAGCATTAAAGCAGCCGTTTAAGGAACTGAGCGATGGTTCTCCATGGTTCTCCAACACCGCACCCATGCACCCCCTCCCATACCCATCCAGGGGAGAACATTTCGGGGCGCTGAGCAGATACACCAGGACAGGGGGGCAATCTATCACTGGACTCACACTCACTCCACACACACACTCTATATGGGGCAATTTGGAGAACTCAATTGACCTTGATCTATGTTTTTTGGACTGTGGGAGGAAACCGGAGAACCCGGAGGAAACCCACGCGGACACGGGGAGGACATGCAAACTCCACCCAGATTGGTATTCCAACCAGGAATCCCCAGCGCTGAGAGGAGAACATGCCAAACCACTAGGTACAACTTATATATTTATTATAGTTGTATATTGTATGGGCGGCGCGGTGGCTTAGCGGTTGGCATGCTTCTCCTCTCAGCACTAGGAATTCTCGGTTCGAATCCCCATCTGGGTGGAGTTTGCATGTTCTCCCCGTGTCCGTGTGGGTTTCCTCCGGGTTCTCCGGTTTCCTCCCACAGTCCAAAAACATGGATTGGCGCCCTGTCCTGGGTGTATCTGCCCAGTGCCCGAAACGTTCTCCCCTGGATGGACATGGGGAACCCCCGCCCCCCCCTCCAATATATATATATTAATATATAATAATATATAACTAATATTATTATACTTAAAATATATTATTATTATATTATTATAACAAAAAAAAACTAATAGAGCGGGGAAAACGGGGTAAACGGGGGCCGCGGGCCGCGGGCCATCATTTCGTTTCTCATGGACCCCATGCGATCTAAATGCCAATAAAACATTTTTTTTTTAAAAAAGACAATAAACTAAATTAAATCAGCGCTGTCCGTATGAATGTCCACACACTGACCTTTTACACTACAAAGCCTTGCTGTATTAAATTAAATTTGGCTTCTTCATCCGCGAACATCTCCAGCCTGCCACGTCGGGTGGTATACCATGCATCGCAACCCCCCACCAAGCCCCACCCCCTTGCGTATGATACAGTTATGTATATGGTATATATATAGATTTTCTATTTAAATTTGTTTAGTTTTTTTTTTTAACTTCTTTTTAATTGCTAAATATCCTTTTCACCTTTTTCTAATGTAACCTGTTGCTGAGAGTGTCAATTGCCCCATTGTGGGGCAACTGCAGGTCTATCTCATCGGACGATGTAAACTTCTTTTGTTTTTTACGGTCGGTTTGAAAGTCAGAATATAAAACGCTGCAGTGTCTTCCAAAAAAAAAAAAAAAAAAAAAAACCCAGAGGAAATTGGATTTGCCCCTGTTTTTCATTCTCTTACCCCAAACAAACATCGGCCCCGGGGCCATGGCCCCTGACGGCTGATAAAAACGCACGGGGGCAAAGGTGTTCCGATAGGGGACCTTCCGCTGCAAAAGGAGATAGAGAAGAAAAACAAATGCCCAGGGCTTGATGTGCAACACCCTCTTACTCCGGCCAGTGACGGGATAGGACGACGCCCCCCCGATCCCTCGTCCGAAGCCTGATGCCCGGCAGCGACGCATTAGGAGCACTCAGGCGCGTACAAAGTGGCCACTGCAGGCCATTTGTTTTGGGAACCATGTGCTAAACGTTACGAGGTGATAAGCGAGATGTGTGTGTGTGTGTGTGTGTGTGGGGGGGGGGGGTTGGGGGTTGGGTGGAGGGGGGGGGGGATGTCGGTGTTCGAGTGAGAAAACACACTCCTCTTCGGGAACTTGGTGACGCCCAACTTCGAAATAATGAGTTCCCTCTGCCAGGTCCACGTCGGGTTGCCAAATGGTGATTTAAAGGGGAACCCTTTGTTTTCCATCCAGGGGAGAACGTTTGGGGCGCTGGGCAGATACACCCAGGACAGGGGGGCAATCTATCACTGGGAACACACTCACTCACACACACACACTCTCTATATGGGGCAATTTGGAGAATTTAATTGACCTTGATCCATGTTTTTTGGACTGTGGGAGGAAACCGGAGAACCCGGAGGAAACCCACGCGGACACGGGGAGAACATGGAAACTCCACCCAGATTGGGATTCGAAACGGGAATCCCTAGCACTGAGAGGAGAACATGCTAAACTACTAAGCCACCGTGCCACCTATATATATATATATATATATATATTATATATATATATATATAATATATATATATAT
Organism: Corydoras sp. C115; assembly: GCA_019802505.1. NCBI lineage: Eukaryota > Metazoa > Chordata > Actinopteri > Siluriformes > Callichthyidae > Corydoras > Corydoras sp. C115. The sequence goes on along the minus strand of JAFMOC010000540.1, from coordinate 36,977 downwards.
ATTTCTAAATTTATATACTGTATATTACATATATTTATATATTATATTTATAGTTTAAATATTCTATATTATATTTAAACCTGTAGTTGTATATCATATTTTATATATTATATATATTCATAGTTGTATATTATTATATTTCACATATCTATATACTGTATTTTTTTATATAAAAAAAAAATTCTCATTTTCTTCTTTAAAATTGACATTTAAATAACTTTAAAATAACGGGGGGGGGGGTGAGCCATAATTTCGTTCTTATCTCATGAGCCACATGTGATATTAATGATAATAACATTTTCTTGAATCTGGATCACCACCAGGGTTCTACTGAGAGAACCGTGGAGAACCCATGTCTCAGAAAACTGTGTGAGAGGGAAGTGAAGGGGTGCGGGGTGGGGGGGGGGGGGGGGGGGGGGTCAGTGCGGTTCTCTTACGAAAAAAGTCATGTCGTATTTCAGAAACATATTAAAGTCCTGATTTAAAAGTGTTTATATAAGCACAACCCCACCCCCCCCCCCCCGACACCCTCCCCCCTCCCTGTAGAACAGCTTTTACTCTTCTGAGAAACACAAAAAAAAAAAAAGAATTTATTATTAATTTATTAATTTATTATTTATTTAAAAAAGAAAAAATTTATCTCTGGGAATTTTTGTTCCTTTATCCAGAAAAGCATCGGCACTCTATATGGGGCAATTTGGAGCATTCAATTCACCTTGATCCATGTTTTTTGGACTGTGGGAGGAAACCGGAGAACCCGGAGGAAACCCATGTGGACACGGGGAGAACATGCAAAACTCCACCCAGATTGGGATTCGAACCTGGAATCCATAGCGTTGAGAGGAGAACATGCTAAACCATGGGGGGGTGTTCCCCATGTCCATCCAGGGGAAAAAGTTTCGGGCGCTGGGCAGATACACCCAGGACAGGGGGGCAATCTATCACTGGATACACACTCACTTACAAACACACTCTATATGGGGCAATTTGGAGCGTTCAATTGCCGTTGAATCCATTTTTTGGACATGGATTAAAGGTCACCTACTAGGGTCGTGGGTGGGAGTTCCCCATGTCCATCCAGGGGAGAACGTTTCGGGCGCTGGGCAGATACACTTAGGACAGGGGGGCAATCTATCACTGGGCACAAACTCTGTATGGGTCAATTTGGAGCATTCAATTCACCTTGAATCCATGTTTTTTGGACTGTGGGAGGAAACCCACGCGGACACAGGGAGGACATGGAAACTCCACCCAGATTGGGATTCGAACCGGGAATCCCCAGCGCTGAGAGGAGAACATGCCAAACCACTAAACCACCGTGCCGCCCCATCGTTTATATTATAAAAATAAATAAATAAATAAATGAGGTAAGAATGGAGTTTTATCAATGGGCGGCACGGTGGCTTAGTGGTTTGGCATGTTCTCCTCTCAGCACTAGGGATTCCCGGTTAGAATCCCAATCTGGGTGGAGTTTGCATGTCCTCCCCGTGTCCAGGTGGGTTTCTTCCGGGTTCTCCGGTTTCCTCCCACAGTCCAAAAAAGATGGATCAAGGTCAATTGAATGCTCCAAATTGCCCCATATAGAGTGTGTGTGAGTGAGTGAGTGTCCAGTGATAGATTGCCCCCCTGTCCTGGGTGTATCTGCCCAGTGCCCGAAATGTTCTCCTCTGTATGGACATGGGGAACCACCCCCCCCCCCCCCCCCCCCCCCCCCCCCCGGACCCTAATAGAGGATAAAGCTGAAGATAATGAATGGATGGAGATTTAAATTCATATGAACCCAATCAAGCACTAAATTAATTAATTATTGGAGAGATCGTGGAATTAATTACAGGATGGACGGTGATGTATTGATTTTAAAGCCGTATGGAGCAACGACAAGGTTCTCACCACCGTTCTCCGACCGAATGATTCATTTCCCAGCGTTGAAACCCTACGTGGTCATGGTGGGACATTTCGGGGTTGGAGAACCGTGGAGCGTTCCTCAAAGAAAATACGGTGTAGAGTAACACGGCCAACGAAACCACGCGTACAATGAACTGGGAACGAGGGCCAGATCAGCCGAATCCGTCAGACGAAGGCGGCGGACCCCGAGCTGTTTGGTCTGTAAACACGGCGGCGCCATAAATCACCAAACTGTTTACGGCTCCGAAAACACCGATTCAAAGAGCAACACCCCGGAGGAGGACAGCGCGCCGGCGGCTCCGATTCCACACCATTTATTTCTCAGGACGTGATATGACGGGAACGCGTTGCGCAACACGACGCCGCCCGGCCCGGCGCTCACGCTCACGCTCAAAGGCCCTGTGAGGCCTCGTCCATCAAGTCGTCCACGTTCGTATGGCGTGCAAAAAAAACGCCATTCGTTTTCAAATGTTACAACGCATCAGAGGACTTTTTTTTTTTATATTTAAAAAAATATATATGAATATTTCAAAGACGTTGAGGACTTTCTTTTAAACATAATTTTTTTTAGATATAATTTTATATATATATATCAAATGTTACAATGTGTCAGAGACGTTGAGGACTTTTTTTTATATTTAATGTTTTTTTGTATTTTTTTTTTTTAATATTTCAAATGTTACAGCGCATCAGAGACATTGAGGACTTTTTTATATATTTTTTTTATATATATATATATAATTTTTTTAATATATAATTTTTTACAACGCGTCAGAGACGTTGACGACTTTTTTTTATATATTTAATTTTTTTTAAATATTTTTTATTGTTTTTGTTAATATTTCAAATGTTACAGCGCGTCAGAGACGTTGAGGACTTTTTTTTAATATTTAAAAAAAAAAAATGTATATTTCACCCAGCGATGGATTGGCGCCCTGTCATGGGTCTATCTGCCCAGCGCCCAAGATGTTCTCCCCTGGATGGGCATGGGGAACCCCACCACGACCCTTATAGAGGATAAAGCGGGAGATAATGAATGAATGAATTTATATATCAAATGTTACAGCGCGTCAGAGACGTTGAGGACTTTTTTTTTATATTTAATTTTTATTTCAATAATTCTTAAAATATTTTTTTTATATTTGAAATGTTACAACGCATCAGAGACATTGACGACTTTTTTTTTAATATAATTTTTTTTTATATTTAACTTTTTTTTTTAATATTTCAAATGTTACAACGCATCAGAGACGTTGACAACTTTTTTTTACTATTTAAATTTTGAATATCACCTCATCATTTTTTGCATTGTTGCATTGTTTTTTGCTTCATGTTCGAGGAATCACAACCAATAACAGAACAAACCCAGAGTGACCAATCAGCTCCACCTCTCCCTATACGTGACTATCTTCTCTTACAGCATCATATGACCCACAACTAACCAATCGATGTTCATTAACCGAAATGGCATCATTATGCACATGATCTGAAGTGTGTTGGAAAGGATTCTCTATTGCAAAAAACCGCATCTGTAATGGTTCGTAACATGTGAACAGCATACGTGAGAAGGTATGACGAAACCATACAATGGCGTATGGTTTATATATATATATATATATATATATATATATATATATATATATATATATATATATATATATATATATATATATACACACATACACACACACACACACACACACACACCCACACACACACACACACACGGTTCAAAACCCCATCTGGGTGGAGTTTCCATGTTCTCCCCGTGTCTGTGTGGGTTTCCTCCCACAGTCCAAAAACATGGATCAAGTCAAGTGAGTTCTCCAAATTGCCCCATATAGAGTGTGTGTGTGTGAGTGAGTGTGTGCCCAGTGATAGATTGCCCCCCTGTTCTGGGTGTATCTGCCCAGCGCCCGAGACGTTCTCCCCTGGATGGACATGGGGAACCCCCCCCTCGCTACCCTAATAGAGGACAAAGCGGAAGATAATGAATGAATGAATATATATACACACACACACACACACACACACACACACACATATATATATATATATATAAAAATCCCAAATCTTAGCCCATGACAGTTCTGTTCACACGGCCAGATCCCACAGCTGGACAGATTCATTGCAACCGCAGAGGAAACAAGTGTAAGGAACGGAGCCAAAGTGCTGAACAGGCTTTCATGGTGATGACAAGCGCTTCATTTTAATGAGAATGCCCCCCTCCCTCTCTCTCCTCTCTCTCTCTCTCTCTCTCTCTCTCTCTCTCTCTCTCTCTCCCTCTCTCTCTCTCTCTGGGAGATAAGATAATGCGAAAGGCCCCGGTCTGACACTCCAGATAAAAGCTGACCAGGCTGTTTGCTCGCTCCGGCCCGGCCCCCGGTGTGTGAGGTGCGTCGGGGGATTAAACCGGCCCAAAGCGTGGCCTCCATTCACGTCCAGCGGCTGCCAGGGCTTTCCTTTCTCCCCTCCGGGAGAGCCGATTTTACACTGTCCACACGCATTACGTCCGACGCCGTCCCGCGGAACCCGCCTGTCACCCCGCCGCCTCCCGCCGCCGCGCGGGCCACCCAGCTCGGACCGGCCGGGGGCCCCGCACGGCTCCGTATGTGTGGTCCTCGCGGAAGACGACCGGAGAGACGGCCCAGAAAAAGAGAGGCACGGCCCATGCCAACAGGGGAGAGAGATGTCTCAGAGTCTGACGCTGTCATTTCTGGGAAAGGAAGGAAGCGAGGGAAGGGGGGGGGGCGGGGCGGCGGGGGGAGGGGAGGGGGGCGGCGTGGAAGGGGGGGGGGGTTAAGAAAGCCCGGCGAGGAAAAAAAAGGCTTGTGTGGGACGAGGGCCATCAGAGGAAAGCTGAGACGGGAAACAGCGTTTAGGTGTGTGTGGATAGAAATCAATAAAATCATATTCATAATAATCATAATAAGTGTATTGGGGGTGGCTTAGTGGTTTGGCATGTTCTCCTCTCAGCACTAGGGATTCCCAGTTCGAATCCCAATCTGGGTGGAGTTTGGATGTTCTCCCCGTGTCTGCGTGGGTTTCCTCCGGGTTCTCCGGTTTCCTCCCACAGTCCAAAAACATTCAATAGAGTTCTCCAAATTGCCCCATATAGAGTGTGTGTGAGTGAGTGTGTTCAGAGATAGATTGCCCCCCTGTCCTGGGTGTATCTGCCCAGCATTCGAAACGTTCTCCCCTGGATGGGCCCCCCCCCCCCAACGACCCTAATAGAGGATAAAGCTGAAGATATTGGATGGATGTGTTGATTGGACGTTTCCACTCTATATGGGGCAATTTGGAGAATTCAATTGCCCTTGATCCATGTGTTTGGACTGTGGGAGGAAACCGGAGAAACCCGGAGGAAACCCAGGCGGACACGGGGAGGACATGGAAGCTCCACCCAGATGGGGATTCGAACCGGGAATCCCTAGTGCTGAGAGGAGAACATGCCAAACCACTAAGCCACCGTGCCACCCATGCCTGTCCAGGGGAGAACGTTTCGGGCGCTGGGCAGATACACCAGGACGGACAGGGGGGGCAATCTATCACTTGACACACACTCACTCACACACACACATATTCTATATGGGGCAATTTGGAGAATTTAATTGCCCTTGATCCATGTTTTTTGGACTGTGGGAGGAAACCGGAGAACCCGGAGGACCTAGGCCGGTTGGCGGTCTTTACCGTCCGGTCCTATCCGGCACTCAGGATCCAGTTTCGCTATAAAGAACCCCCCCCCCCCCCCCCGTTATGGGCCCAGCGAACGGTACTCGTTAAAAAAACTAAAAAAAAAGAAAAGAAAAACAACAGAATCCCTTCCTCTCCCTAATGGGCTTTATTTGTGGGTTTTTTTGGATTAAAAGCCTCGTTTCCGGCCCACATGGAGGAGAAGCCGATCGGCCCCTGAAGGTGTGTTGTGCGAGCGAGGAAACGGAATTAAAAACGGCAACGCACGACGTCGCAGGCAGCTGGGAGACATTAATAAAAAAAAAAATAAAAAAAAAGAGGCAGCCGGCCTCGTAAACGCGGCTGCCACGCTGTGATTAATGCCTCGGCAGACGGCAGGATGGAGAGATAAGGACAAAGAGAGACGAAACCGCGGCGACCCCGCCGGATCACCGTCCACCCCGGACAAACGTCTCCGAGGACAGAGGAAGCCGGGACGGAGTGGGACGTGGAGACATCAGCACGTACACGGACGACGGTATAACCTCAAGTGCCCAGTTCCTGTCCCGGGACTTCAAAGCATTAGGGAACGTTCCGGCTACAAAACGGTCAGAGAGATCAAAGAAACAAAAAAAACATTGGACTGATATATGTGTTATTATTTATTTATTATTATTATTATTATTATTAATATCCATTCATTATCATCGGGGGGGGGGGGGGGGGGGGGGGGGGGGGGAGAACGTTTTTGGGAGGGGAGAACGGGCGCTGGGGGGGGGGGCAGAATACACCCAGGACAGGGGGGCAATCTATCACTGGGGACACACACTCACTCACACACACACTCTATATGGGGGGGAGAACTCAATTGACCTTGATCCATGTTTTTTGGACTGTGGGAGGAAACCGGAGGAAACCCACACAGACACGGGGAGGACATGGGAACTCCACCCAGATTGGGATTTGAACCGGGAATCCATAGAGCTGAGAGGAGAACATGCCAAACCACTAAGACACCATGACACCCTTATTATTAATATATTCATTATCTTCAGCTTTATCCTATATCAGGGTCGTTGGGGGGGCGGTTCCCCATGCCCATCCAGGGGAGAACGTTTCGGGCGCTGGGCAGATACACCCAGGACAGGGGGGCAATCTATCACTGGACACACACTTTCAGTCTATATGGGGCAAATTGGAGAATTCACTTAACCTTGAATCCATGTTTTTTGGATTGTGGGAGGAAACCGGAGAACCCGGAGGAAACCCACGCGGACACGGGGAGGACATGCAAACTCCAACCAGATTGGGATTCGAACCGGGAATCCCCAGCGCTGAGAGGAGAACATGCCAAACCACTAAGCCACCGTGCCATCCGACAAATAAAAGTTTAATGCAAAAAAAAGAAATAAACCAAAAAAAAAATAAATTTTATCCTGATTGGCTACTTAACGAAGAAACTGAACAACGAGGCGCTTTTCCCGTCCTGGGTTTCCTCCGGGTTCTCCGGTTTCCTCCCACAGTCAAAAACATGAACTCCAAATTATACAGTGTGTGTGTGTGTGTGTGAGTGAGTGTGTGTCCCAGTGATAGATTGCCCCTTGTCCTTGTACTGCCCAGCACCCGAGACGTTCTCCACTGGATGGGCATGGATAATGGGGTGGAAGATCACCTTAGTGATTGGCATGTTCTCCTCTCAGCTCTAGGGATTTCCCGGTTCGATCTGGGTGAAGTTTCCATGTCCTCCCCGTGTCCGCGTGGGCTTCCTCCGGGTTCTCCGGTTTCCTACCACAGTCCAAAAAAACATGGATTCAAGGTGAATTGAATTGTCCAAATTGCCCCATATAGAGCGTGTGAGTGTGAGTGAGTATTTACGTATGGATGTATCTGCCCAGCGCCCGAAACGTTCTCCCCTGGATGGACATGGGGAACCTCCCCCCCCCCCCCCCCAACCCTAATAGAGGATAAAGCTGAAGATAATGGATATATTACAGGTTAATGATTACAAAGAGATTAAAGGTAATATTCGATGCCAAAGTCGTTTGGTAAACAAACGTAGTCCCTCGCAAAATAGTAAAAAAATAAATAAATAAAATAGATAAATAAAAGCATAGCTACGCCTCCGAAAGAGTTTCCGATCTGCGCGTCTCGCGTCTCAGACTTCATTCTTCTGACCATTACGACCCACGACGCCCAACCCCTCACCCCACAGCTCTCCTTTCTCAGTCGTCTCCTTGGCCTCCCTCGTCCTCCACGTCTCTCCTCGCCCGGGCCGGCAACCGAAGATAAGGAGTGGATAGTTAGGCGCAGATAAGGCCCGCGTCCAGTCGCGCTTTAATTGGGCCAAATTTACCATAATGGGCGCGCAAAGTACGGCAGTAACTCAGGATAAAGAGGCCGCCGAGGACACCGACAGCATGTGGCCTGCATTTGTCCCTGAACGGGGCCCAAGGACCATGATTAATGAGTCCCGTTCCCGGGCGTTCGCCGTGTCTTCGTCTGGAGATAATTGGAGGGCGTGGGGGACAGCGCTGGCATGGACGCGACCGGCCCACGGAGAACCGGGCTCATGCGTCCTCACCGACGAGAGAACCGGGCAAGAGAGCGCCTACAAGTGACTGAAGTTATTCTAACACAACGTTACAAATAATAATAATAATAATAATAAAAAACTAATTAATAATACATTTTATTGAAAGGCGTCTTTCTAACACCCAAGGACGACGTCCTATAATAGAACAATAACAGCGGCAGTAAGTTCTCCAGGAAGGACGTACCCCAAGGATTACTTTCCGACAAGTCAAAAAAATTTGGAATTACGAAAAAGTTACGCAAAAAAAAAAAAAAAAAAAAAAAAAAAAAAAAAAAAAAAAATATAAAATATATATATATATATATATATATATATATATATATATATATATATATATATATATATCTATATATATATATATATATATATACTATATATTTACAATGTACAATGGGGTGGCTTAGTGATTGGCATGTTCTCCTCTCAGCCCTAGGGATTCCCGGTTTGAATCCCAATCTGGGTGGAGTTTCCATGTCCTCCCCATGTCCGTGTGGGTTTCCTCTGGGTTCTCCAGTTTCCTCCCACAGTCCAAAAACATGGATCAAGGTCAATTGAGTTCTCCCAATTGCCCCATATATTGTGTGTCTGTGTGAGTGAGTGTGTGTCCAGTGATAGATTGCCCCCCCGCCACTGAATTGGAACCCATAAACTTCAGATGGTATAACTCAATGCCCTGACCTATATATATATATATATATATATATATAGGCAGCACTGTGGCTTAGTGGTTTGGCATGTTCTCCTCTCAGCACTAGGGATTCCTGGTTCGAATCCCAAATCCGGGTGGAGTTTGCATGTCCTCCCCATGTCCGTGTGGGTTTCCTCCGGGTTCTCCGGTTTCCTCCCACAGTCCAAAAACATGGATCAAGGTCAATTGAGTTCTCCCAATTGCCCCGTATAGTGTGTGTCTGTGTGAGTGAGTGTGTGTCCAGTGATAGATTCCCCCCCCCCGCCACTCGATTGGAACCCATAACCTTCAGATGGATAACCCAATGCCCTGACCACCACTCTCCTACTCTCAAAACCCAATTTTATATTTGGTTTAAGAAGATAAATCTACATTTAATTCTTCAGGACTCCAATAACTGACCAATAACTGACCGTATAAGATTATTAGTATAGACTGTACTTATACTATAGCATCTCTGGTGCCGGTATAATGGCGACGGGTACCCCATTATCATAAAAAAGGATTTTGTCAGAGATTTTTTAGTTTAACTCTCTCTTAAATAATAAAAAGTATTATTAGGTGACGTCTTGGACGATGCTAAGAAGCCGCTTTGTTTCGTCCGAGAGGAAAAAGCATTTTGTTTTTCGTTTTATGGGACGAACACGCGTCCGAGACGTCTTTGGTGTGACGGAACAAAGCCGCGATTGTTTGTTTACTTAAAAAAAAAAAAAAAAAAAAAAAAACTTTAATCTTAAAAATAAAAAAATAAATACCAGAGAACATGGCAAAGAAAACCAGCGCCCATAAGCTGGCGTCATTACACCTTTAATTAGAGCTCAGTTGGCCTTGACGACCATCTTCCAGCGTATTTATGACCTGAAGTGAGTCCAGCTGTAATGCGTCTGAACCAAACGCCAGGACGATCAATCGAAAGCTCGTTACTGAAACGAGAACCATTTAATTATATTATCCATCCATTATCTCCCGCTTTATCCTATATCAGGGTCACCGGGGGGGGGGGGGCCCATGCCCATCCAGGGGAGAACGTTTAGGACACCCAGGACAGAAGGCAATTCATCGCGGGGCAGAAACGCACACACACTCTATATGGGGCAATTTGGAGAGCTCAATTGACCTTGAATCCATGCTTTTTGGACTGTGGGAGGAAACCGGAGAACCCGGAGGAAACCCACGCAGACACGGGGAGGACATGCAAACTCCACCCAGATTGGGATTCGAACCCGGAAGTCCTAGTGCTGAGAGGAGAACATGCCAAACCACTAAGCCAACGTGCCGCCCATTCTAAAATCTATCCATTATCTTCCACTTTATCCTTTACTAGGGTCATTGGGGGAGGGGGATGGGGGGGGGTTCCCATGCCCATCCAGGGGAGAAAGTTTCGGGCGCTGGGCAGATACACCCAGGACAGGGGGGGCAATCTATCACTGGACACACACTCACTCACACTCTCTATATGGGGCAATTCATTTCACCTTGAATCCATGTTTTTGGACTGTGGGAGGAAACCGGAGAACCCGGAGGAAACCCACGCAGACACGGGGAGGACATGCCAACTCCACCCAGATTGGGATTCGAACCAGGAATCCCTAGCGCTGAGAGGAGAACATGCTAAACCACTAAGACACCATGCCGCCACCCATCCATTATCTTCCCCTTTATCCTCTACTGGGGGGGGGGGGGTTCCCCATGCCCATCCAGGGGAGAACGTTTCGGGCGCTGGGCAGATACACCCAGGACAGGGGGGCAATCTATCACTGGACACACACACTCACCACACACACACACACACAGTCTATATGGGGCAATTATTTCACCTTGAATCCATGTTTTTTGGACTGTGGGAGGAAACCGGAGAACCCAGAGGAAACCCACGCAGACACGGGGAGGACATGGAAACTCCACCCAGATTGGGATTCAAACCGGGAATCCCTAGTGCTGAGAGGAGAACATGCCAAACCACTAATCCAGCCCATGTCCTCCCCGTGTCCGCGTGGGTTTTGTCGCACAGTCCAAAGACATGAATCAAGGTAAATTGAATGCTCCAAATTGCCCTATATAGAGTGTGTGTGTGTGAGTCAGTGTGTGTCCAGTGATAGATTGGCATCCTGTCCTGGGTGTAACCCCAACCCCCAAACCACCCCATCCCAAACAACCCCAACCCAAACAACCCCAAACCCAACCCCTGACCCGCACCCTATATATATATATATATATATATATATATATATATATATATATATATATATAAATTTTTTTTTTTTTTTTTCAAAACATTTTTTTATATCTTCGTTCATTCTCTTTGTGTGTGTGTGTGTGTGTGTGTGTGTGTGTGTGTGTGTGTGTATGTATATAGGATGTAGGAAGTGGTTCTATGGACGAACATTAGACCTCCTTTAGAACCTTTAGAACATTAGATAACCTCCTTCTTTCCCCCTGGCTGTACGCTTTCTATATCCATAACATGCAGCTCCTCGTCCCTCGTGTGTCTTTTGGCTCGGCTCGGGCGTTTTTGGGGATGACGTCACATGGCGGGGGTCCGTGCAGGAGAGCGCTGTCGTCCAGGACGTCCAGTGTTTTTCTGGGCAGACTGCGAGGAGACACTTTAACGGCAGGAATTATTGTGGAACGGCGACGCGGTCCAACGGCGGGCGCACACGTACACATGCAACAGGACGGCCTGCGAGGACGAGGTGTTAACGCCGTACCTCGCGGCGCCCCGGGGACCGGGCCGGGCGCACGCCCCCCACGCCGGGCGGTGGAGGGAGTTGGCACGTGGGTGAGGACGTGGACGTGGACGGAAAACGCAACCCTAACGAGCGGAATTGAGAAAGTCTTATGTTCGTTAAACGGCATCCAGTACCTCACCCCCGGGACGCGGGGACGCCAGGGTGAGGTTAGCGAACGATGACATAGCTCATTTCGACATCCCGCCGCGCGTTCGCAAAGGGAACGTACAATGAACGTGAGGACGCAGCTGAAGGACAAGCAGGAAGAACAACGTTGTTTAAAAAAAAAAAAAAAAAAAAAAAAAAAAAAAAAAAAGTTGTAAATTTTTGGTTTTGGGATTTTTGAATAAAGGGTTCTGCACCTCGGACAGAAAACGCAGAACATCAACAAAGCTGCAGCGTCACCCTGACGGCTCATTAATAATTAATTACAATTTTAAAAAAAAGTACAACCGCAGAATCAATCAGCTCACAGCTTTTATAATGAACGTCCATGTTACCTCCACAACGTTCATGTTCTGTATACGTCACATATATATTATGTTTATATCATGTTCATGTCATCTATATATTATGTTCATGTTATGTATATGTTATGTTATATTATGTTCACATTATCTATGTCATGTACAGTAATGTATATGTCATGTATGTATAATGTTCATGTTATGTCATGTTCATGTTACGTACAGTATGTCATGTATATATTATGTTTATGTTATGTATATGCCATGAAATGTATATGTCATGAATATATAATGTTCATGTTATGTATATGTCATGTTCATGTTATATGTCATGTATATATTATGTTCATATTATATCATGTTTATATTATGTATATGTCATGTATGTATTAGATTTATGTTATGTATATGCCATGTTATGTATATGTCATGTTCATGTTATATGTCATGTATATATTATGTTCATATTATATCATGTTTATATTATGTATATGTCATGTATGTATTAGATTTATGTTATGTATATGCCATGTTATGTATATGTCATGTTCATGTTATATGTCATGTATATATTATGTTCATGTTATATATATGTCATGTATATATTATGTTCACATTATGTATGTCATGTACAGTAATGTATATGCCATGTTATGTATATGTCACGTATGTATTATGTTTATATTATGTCATGTTCAAACTATGTATATGTCATGAATGTATTATGTTCATGGTATGTCATGTATGTCATGTTATGTATATGTTCATATTATGTCATGTATATATTATGTATATGTCATGTATGTATAATGTTTATATTATGTATGTCATGTTATGTATATGTTCATGTTATGTATATGTTCATGTTATGTATATACATTTATACGTAACTCTACTCAATGCAGCGGTCACTGTGATTAATGCACTTGATGTATATAATGTATACATTGTACGTGTTAGATGCTCATTACATTTCATCCTCCCATTGGTTGAAGGAAACCCAAGACTGCGGAACAAAGACCTTACAAACATGGAGACAAACTGAGGACCTGCAACCAACAAAGAAATGCATCGTTCAAACGAACAAGCTAATTAAATTAGCACAGGACGACGGACGTGGACGACAGACGGGCTCTTCATCTAAACACCAGACGGCAGAACGTCCCGGAGAACGTCCCGGACCCCGGACTGCACCCCCAGATGTTTACATGAGCGAGCCGGTCTGCAGCTCCGCCCCTCGGGCGTCGCTTTCAAACAGATTATCTCCTTTAATGACTTTATTTTCTTCTGTTGTTCTCAACATCAAAGAGCTCGAACACATCAAAGACGTCTGTGATACACATCCATCATTACCTCCATCATTACCCTCTACTGGGGGGGGGGCAAATACACCCAGGACAGGGGGGCAATCCATCACTAGACACACACTCACTCACACACACTCTATATGGGGCAATTTGGAGCATTCAATTCACCTTGATCCATGTTTTTGGACTGTGGGAGGAAACCGGAGAACCCGGAGGAAACCCACGCGGACACGGGGAGGACATGCAAACTCCACTTAGATTGGGATTCCAACCGGGAATCCCCAGCGCTGAGAGGAGAACATGCCAAACCACTAAACCACCCTGTGTCCTCCCTGTGTCCGCGTGGGTTTTGTACCACAGTCCAAAGACATGGATCAAGGTGAATTGAATGCTCCAAATTGCCCCATAAAGAGTGTGTGTGTGTGTGTGTGTGTGTGTGTGTGTGTGTGTGTGTGTGTGTGAATCAGTGTGTGTCCAGTGATAGAGTGGCATCCTGTCCTTGGTGCAACCCCAACCCCCCTCAACCTGCAACCCCAACTACCCCAACCCCCAAACCACCCCAACACCATACCTCCCCAACCCCCCTCTACCTGCAACCCCAACAACCCATAACTCCAACCCCAACCACCCCAACCACCCCAACCCCATACCTCCCCAACCCCCCTCTACCTGCAACCCCAACAACCCATAACTCCAACCCCAACCACCCCAACCCCATACCTCCCAACCCCCCTCTACCTGCAACCCAACAACCCATAACTCCAACCCTAAGAACCCCAACCCCCCAACCACCCCAACCCCATACCACCCCCCAACCCCCTCTACCTGCAACCCCAACAACCCATAACTCCAACCCTAAGAACCCCAACCCCCCAACCACCCCAACCCCATACCTCCCCAACCCCCCTCTACCTGCAACCCCAACAACCCATAACTCCAACCCTAACAACCCCAACAACCCCAACCCCCCAACCACCCCAATCCCATACCTCCCCAACCCCCCTCTACCTGCAACCCCAACAACCCATAACTCCAACCCTAACAACCCCAACCCCCCTCTACCTGCAACCCCAACAACCCATAACTCCAACCCTAACAACCCCAACAACCCCAACCCCCAACCACCCCAATCCCATACCTCCCCAACCCCCCTCGACCTGCAACCCCAACAACCCATAACTCCAACCCTAACAACCCCAACCACCCCCAACCCCCCAACCACCCCAACCCCATACCTCCCCAACCCCCCTCTACCTGCAACCCCAACAACCCATAACTCCAACCCTAACAACCCCAACAACCCCAACCCCCCGACCCGTACCCTCAACCCCCAAACCACGCTCAACCCCATACCTCCACAACCCCCCTCAACCTGCAACCACCCCCAACCCACAACTCCAACTCCCCTCAGCCCGCAATCCCAACCCCCGACCCGCACCCTCAACCCCAAACCACCCCAACCCCATACCTCCCCAACCCCCCTCAACCCGCAACCACCCCCAACCCACAACTCCAACCCCAACAACCCCAACCCCCCAACCCGCACCCTCAACCCCCGAACCACCCCAACCCCATACCTCCCCAAAACCCCTCAACCTGCAACCCCAACAACCCACCACTCCAACCCCCCGACCCGCAACCTCAACCTCCAAACCTCCCCAACCCCGCTCAACCTGCAACCCCAACAACCCCAACCCCCCGACCCGCACCCTCAACCTCAGAACCACCCCATCCCCATACCTCCCCAACCCCCCCCTCAACCTGCAACCACAACAACCCACAACTCCAACCCCCCTCAACCTGCAATCCCAACCCCCCGACCCACACCCTTAACCCCCAAACCACCCCAACCCACAACCCCAACAACCCCAACCCCCAACCTCAACCCCAAACCACCCCAACCACATACCTCCCCAACCCCCCTCAACCTGCAACCACCCCCAACCCACAACTCCAAACCCAACCCCCCGACCCGCACCCTCAACCCCCAAACCACCCCAACCCCTTACCTCCCCAACCCCCCTCAACCTGCAATCCCAACAACTCCAAACCCAACCCCCTGACCCGCACCCTCAACCCCCAAACCACCCCAACCCCATACCTCCCCAACCCCTCTCAACACGCAACCTCAACCCCCAAACCACCCCCAACCCCATACCTCCCCAACCCCCTCAACCTGCAACCACCCCCAACCCACAACTCCAACCCTCCTCAACCTGCAACCCCAACAACCAACAACCCCAATCCCCCGACTCGCAACCTCAACCCCCAAACCACCCCAACCCCATGCCTCCCCAACCCCCCTCAATCTGCAACCACCCCCAACCCACAACTCCAAACCCAACAACCCCAACCCCCCAACCCGCACCCTCAACCCCTGAACCACCCCAACCCCATACCTCCCCAACCCCCCCTCACCTGCAACCCCAACAACCAACAACTCCAACCCCCCTCAACCCGCAATCCCAACCCCCCAACCCGCACCCTCAACCCCTGAACCACCCCAACCCCATACCTCCCCAACCCCCCCTCAACCTGCAACCCCAACAACCAACAACTCCAACCCCCCTCAACCCGCAATCCCAACCCCCCGACCTGCAACCTCAACCCCCAAACCACCATAACCACATACCTCCCCAACACCCCTCAACCTGCAACCTCAACAACCCACAACTCCAACCCCCCTTAACCCGTAACTCCGACCCCCCAACTCCAACCCCCCCAATCCACAACTCCAACCCCCCCACCCCACAACTCCAACCCCTCAACTCCAACCGCCCTCAACCCATAACCCCAACCCCCCAACCCACAACCCCAACCCCCCAACCACATCAACCCCACCAACCCACAACCCCAACCCAAGACACTTATAGAGAATTAAGCATAAGACATTGAATGACAGATAGAGGGTCTAAATTACATTTTGTAAATAGAGAGACAGACAGAGAGACAGACAGACAGAGACACTGAGGATCTAATCCCCTAAAATAGAAATAATCGTCCATTTCATTCCTCCGTTTGATATTCGTTATCATTTCCGTTCCTTTGGGTTTTGGATGTCTCTGAAACGTTTCCTCAGCCGTCATTAACTCACAGAACGAAGGACGTCCCCTCCGTTCCACTCCGCCGTGTCCAACCTGACACGGGGGTTCTCCGAGGTCCATCTGGACATGGCGCTGGCTGAAATTAAAGCCGTGGAACAGCAGTAATGACTCGGGCAGAGATTGAGACAAGCTGTCCAGCCCGAGGACCCGCCGGACGAACGGACGGACAGATGTTTTTCGGGACGCTCGTTTGCTCTGATGAGGTCTTCCAAAGTGGCCTGGCTTCCCGTCCCCAGATCTCACAGCTATTTGTTGCCAATTCGGGCCCCGTTCCCTCCACCGCCGGCCCGGGAGGCACACGTTCTACAGGACGGGTAGGACCGACCGCCCATCGCCGGGTTCCCCGGACACCCACCCGCGGTCCCCTGGGCGTCCCGGGCCTGGGCTTGCAATGGCTTGCAGGTGTGAGTGTTCGGCCCTCCCTCAGTCTCTCGGTGTGGCCTGACCGCAGCTGGACCTCCGTCTCTGCCAGGTTCTGTGCCGCTAATTGTTCTCCTCGTTAACCCCCAGAACACACTCCTCCCCTTTAACCGTTCCACAACACGCTCTAGATCACCAAAAGCATCTGCTGACCCGTACAAACGGTCAGAACCAGGGTTCTGATGGTCCACGGTCACAGGTGTATGATATCGTTCCTTAATTCCAGTGTGGAACTCTATTAGAACGCCACCGGTTGGGCGACAATTCCTCTCGTGAAGGTCCCTCGCTCCGGAACGTTCCACCGTCGACCGTCAGCTGGATTCTAAGAACATGGAAGGGTTTGAGAACGACGGCCACCTAGTGGTAGAACACGGAACCTGAGGGGGCGGGGTCATAGTGCAGAGAGGTGGCCGACGTTCTGCAGAGAGGATCACTACTGAACTCCAAACTTCACGTGTCCTTCAGACGAGCTCGAGAACCGAGTGCAGAGAGAGAAATTCAACAACCTTCAACCCCCCCAACCCACAACCCCCAACCTCACCCCCCATCCACCCCAACCCACAACCCCCAACCTCAACCCCCCCCATCCACCCCAATCCACATCCTCAACCACCCCAACCTCAACCCCCCCCCCATCCACTACCCCCAACCTCAACCCCCCCATCCACCCCAACCCACATCCTCAACCCCCCCATCCACCCCAACCCACAACCTCAACCCCCCACATCCACCCCAACCCACATCCTCAACTACCCCAACCTCAACCCCCCCCCCCCCCACACCCCCCATCCAACCCACAACCCCCCCACATCCACCCAACCCACATCCTCAACCACCCCAATCTCAACCCCCCCCAACCCACAACCCCTAACCTCAACCCCCCCATCCACCCCACCCAACAACCCACAACCCCCAACCTCAACCCCCCAACCCACAACCCCCAACCTCAACCCCCCCAACCACCCTAACCCACATCCTCAACCACCCAAACTCAACCCCCCCAACTACCCCAACCCACATCCTCAACCACCCCAACCTCAACCCCCCCCAACCCACAACCCCCAACCTCAACCCCCCCATCCACCCAACCTCAACAACCCACAACCCCAACTCCCCCAACCACCCCAACCACAACCCCCCCCATCCACCCCATCCCACATCCTCAACCACCCCAACCTCAACCCCCCCCAACCCACAACCCCTAACCTCAACCCCCCCATCCACCCCAACCTCAACAACCCACAACCCCCAACCTCAACCCCCCAACCCACAACCCCCAACCTCAACCCCCCCAACCACCCTAACCCACATCCTCAACCACCCCAACCTCAACCCCCCCCCAACCCCACAAACCCCCATCCTCAACCCCCCCCATCCAACCACCCACCTCAACAACCCAACCCCCAACCTCAACTCCCCAACCCCCCAACCTCAACCCCCCCCATCCACCCAACCCACAACCTCAACCCCCAACCTCAACCACCCCAACCTCAACCCCCCCAACCTCAACCCCCCCAACCACCCCAACCCACATCCTCAACCACCCCAACCTCAACCCCCCCCCAACCCACACCCCCAACCTCAACCCCCCCATCCAACCCAACTTCAACAACCCAAATCCCCCAACCTCAACCCCCCCAACCACCCCAACCTCAACCCCCCCCATCCACCCCAACTCACATCCTCAACCACCCCAACCTCAACCCCCCCAACCTCAACCCCCCAACCACCCCGACCCTAATTTCTGGGATATACCCCACACAGCAACCGGGATATACCCCACCGTTCCATGTGGAGGGGCCTGTAATTTTTCTGGCCGACACCCCGATTCCCAGCAGCGTCCGCACTCTAAAAAAAAAAAAAAACATTCAGGAATTTCATTCACGGCAAACCCGGCTCGTCCCTCGAATCCGGAGCGTCGGCACCTGGGAGGCGGAGACGTGAGCGGGACGGTAATGATGTTGGACATTTGGCGCGGCGCCAGCGCTCGCCGCTCATCAGCTCTGTGCGTCCCACTAATGAGGACGCGTGATGTCACTGGAACGGTGTGAAAATAACCGTCAAGACCTCGCCGGGCGACCGCTTGGGATTGACCTCACGTCTACACGGAGCGGGCCGAGTGGCCCGTCCATCCCGCCCCCCCCCCCACCCCCGCGGGCGTGAGATGGACGGCTATTGAGGCGCTCATTAGGCATGCATCATCTCGCCATGAGCTCCAGACTCACCAACATCAACGTGGACATTCTCCACGGAGGCCATCTCAGAGACGCCCATTGTTGGGGGCTGATTTAAATACAGGGCCCGCTGAGCTCCTTGTAGCCATGCTGTTGAGCAAGCGGCTCTGCTTTCTGTCCCCCCCCGCCGCGCGCTGGCACGCCGGCCCGTCCCCGCCGGGACGGCTTCCTCGCCGTGACGGCTTTCTGACAGGCCTCGCCGATGCCCGTGCCAGCTTTTCTGGCAGCTTCTTGGCTGGATTCTGCAACGGTACGAGCGCTGCTCCCATTTCTACAGCGTATTGTTACAATCGTACGTCCTCATGGAGCGGCGCTACAGAGTTATTCACCTTTAAAACCCCCAAAGAGCAGACCAAGAGACAGCGGCAAGACAAAACTCCCTGTTATGTTGATATCTTAAGGAGGAAACTTAAGGAGGTCCTCCTATTGGAAACTGGTAAAGCAACAATATAGAAAATGTGGGGGGGGGGTTCCCCATGTCCATCCAGAGGAGAACGTTTGGGGCGCTGGGCAGATACACCCAGGACAGGGGGACAATCCAATCTCACTCACACAGAACACACTCTATATGGGGCAATTTGGAGCATCCAATTCACCTTGATCCATGTTTTTTGGACTGTGGGAGGAAACCCGAGAACCCGGAGGAAACCCACACAGACACAGGGAGGACATGCAAACTCCACCCAGATTGGGATTCGAACCGGGAATCCCCAGCGCTGAGAGGAGAACATGCCAAACCACTGAGCTACCTTGCCGCCCCCATTTAATGTCCTCCTTATAACATTATAAATCCCTTAATGGACCCTAGTGCTGAGAGGAGAACATGCCAACCACCAAGCCACTGTGCCGCCCATCTATTATATTCCAGAGAACACGGAGGACATGGGCAGAACACACACACTCTCTCTATATGGGGCAATTTGGAGCATTCAATTGACCTTGAGGACACGGGGAGGACATGCAAACTCCACCCAGATTATGATTCGAACCGGGAATCCCTAGTGCTGAGAGGAGAACATGCCAAACCACTAATCCACCATTGTTTAATACCCTAAAAAAATTTAAATTAAAAATTAAATTCTGCGTGGGTTTCCTCCGGTTCTCCGGTTTCCTCCCACAGTCCGAAAACATGGATTCAAGGTGAATTGAATTCTCCAAATTACCCCATATAGTGTGTGTGAGTGAGTGAGTGTGTGTCCAGTGATAGATTGCCCCCCTGTCCTGGGTGTATCTGCCCAGCGCTCGAAACGTTCTCCCCTGGATGGACATGGGGAACCCCCTCCCCCCCCCCCCCCCCCCCCCCACGTGACCCTAATAGAGGATAAAGCAGAAGATGATGAGATGGATGGACCTTCAGCAAACTTCACTGAACTTCAACTCGCTTCCTTCAGCTCTGAAAACACAGCGACTGCTGCCATCTGGCGGTCACCTGCCTGCATGACACGTGTGTATTCGATTGTTGGCTGAAAATGCTGCGTCACAGTCACGTGCTCATGCCTCAGGAATGAAGTTTCTAACGTTTCTAGGTTGTGGAAGACAAGGGTTGAGTCACTAAGGTTCTCATCATGTTCCTGCAGGTCTGTGACGTCACTGTGGATGCATGGTCAGTTTGTGGATCAAGGTCAATTGAGTTCTCCAAATTGCCCCATATAGAGTGTGTGTCTAGTGATAGATTGCCCCCCCTGTCCTGGGTGTATCTGCCCAGCACCCGAAACGTTCTCCCCTGGATGGACATGGGGAACCCCCCCTGCCCCCCCCGCGACCCTAATAGAGGATGAAGCGGAAGACTTTGACTGGATGGACGTTATTATAATTGGGGTGGCAAGCTGGCTTAGTGGTTTAGCATGTTCTCTTCTCACTGCTGAGGATCCAGGTTCGAATCCCAATCTGGGTGGAGTTTGCATGTCCTCCCCGTGTTCGCGTGGGTTTCCTCCGGGTTCTCCGGTTTCTTCCCACAGTCCAAAAACATGGATCAAGTCAATTGAGTTCTCCAAATTGCCCCATATAGAGTGTGTCTGTGTGAGTGAGTGTGTGTCCAGCGATGGATTGGCGCCCTGTCCTGGGTGTATCTGCCCAGCGCCCGAAACGTTCTCCCTTGGATGGGCATGGGGAACCCCCCCCCCACCGTGACCCTAATAGAGGATAAAGCGGAAGATAATGGATGGATTTGTAAATACAGTCAATTGTAATTTTACAAGAGACACGCCGTCACTCCAGAACCAAATCCCATGTGTAACATATACACACACACACACACATACACACATATATACATATACATGTATTACACACAAATACATAGTCACATCTATATATATATATATATATATATATAATATATATATATATATATACACTCACACACATGAATTAAACACACATATACAGTCATATATATTTATACATACACATATACATACATATATTATATATTCATTCATTCATTCATTATCTCCCGCTTTGCCATCCAGGGGAGAACGTCTCGGGCGCTGGGCAGATACACCCAGGACAGGACGCCAATCTATCACTGGACACACACTCACTCACACACACACACTCTATATGGGGCAATTTGGAGAACTCAATTGACTTGATCCATGTTTTTGGACTGTGGGAGGAAACCGGAGAACCCGGAGGGAACCCACGCGGACACGGGGAGGACATGCAAACTCCACCCAGATGGGGATTCGAACCGGGAATCCCTAGCGCTGAGAGGAGAACATGCTAAACCACTAAGCCACCGTGCCGCCATATATATATATATACACATTTATTTACATTTACATTTAGAAGAAGCTTTTATCCAAAACGACTTACAAATAAGAACATATACATGACTGCTGTACATATACATAGTCACAAACAACTATATACACACACACACACACACACACACACACACACACACACACACACACACATACACAGACATACATACACACACACACAGTCACACACACAGTTAAAGCCCCTTGGTATAAAGATGTCACTATGTATATATATATATACACACAGACACACACACATTTATAAACACACACACATTTATAAACACACACACACATTTATTTACACACACACACACACACACACACACACACACACACACACACAGTGACTCTTTACAGCAGGGGCTTTAACTGGAGCAGCAGTATATAAATGGCAGGATGTAAAATACAGACTTTAATATATAAATTTAATATCGCAACGTCATCAGCGAACAATACAAACTAATAACATACAAACTGCAACCCGTGACTGAACAATCAGCCAATCAGGAACCAGAATCAATGAAACCTGAGGCCAGGGGTGACCGCTGACCTACCTCTCTCTGCCGCTGGAGGGCATCACAAACGCCAATCAAGACACTTAACTGCTCGTTAATTGCTCGTTATGTCCGCTGTTGATGACGTCACAGCAACGCTGCCTGCACCTCTCACCCGCAGCCGCGTCCACTCCACAGAGGAGCCCCGGGTTCGAGCTTTAATGAGCTGCAGGTGATCTCCATGACGTCACAAACCAGCCTTTACCTGCAGGAGTCACCGTGCTGCTGGGTCCTAGTGCCCTACAGGTAACACGCCCTGCTACATAAACCATCCGAACATTATCTTCTGCTTTATCCTCTATTAGGGTCGCGGGGGGGGGGGGGGGGTTCTCCATGCCCATCCAGGTGAGAACGTCTCGGGCGCTGGGCAGATACACCCAGGACAGGGGGGGCAATCTATCACTGGACACACACCCACTCACACACTCTATGTGGGGCAATTTGGAGCATTCAATTCACCTTGATCCATGTTTTTGGACTGTGGGAGGAAACCGGAGAACCCGGAGGAAACCCACGCAGACACGGGGAGGACATGGAAACTCCTCCCAGATGGGGATTTGAACCGGGAATCCCCAGTGCTGAGAGGAGAACATGCTAATCACTAAGCCACCGTGCATTGGATTGCAGTTATTGGGGATTCAGGTTCGAATCCCCATCTGGGTGGAGTTTGCATGTTCCTCCCCGTGTCTGTGTGGGTTTCCTCCCACAGTCTGAAAAACATGGATTCGAGGTAAATCAAATTGCCCCATATAGTGTGTGTTTGCATGTATGTCTGTATGTGTGAGTGAGTGTGTGTCCAGTGATAGATTGCCCCCTGTCCTAGGTGTATCTGCCCAGCGCCCCAAACGTTCTCCCCTGGATGGGCATGGAGAACACCCCCCCCCCCCCGACCCTAGTATATTATTAAGATATTGAATGAATGGATTATATAGGAGTGACATGGTGACTTTGTGGTTTGGCATGTTCTCCTCTCAGTGCTAGGGATTCCCAGTTCGAATCCCAATCTGGGTGGAGTTTGCATGTCCTCCCCGTGTCCACGTGGGTTTCCTCCCACAGTCCAAAAACATGGATCAAGGTGAATTGAATTCTCCAAATCGCCCCATATAGAGTGTGTGTGTGTGTCCAGTGATAGATTGCCCCCCTGTCCTGGGTGTATCTGCCCAGCGCCCAAAACGTTCTCCCCTGATGGACATGGGGAACCCACTCAAAAACACTTCTTCTGCTCCTTCTTACTGTCCCCGGGCTTTAAGCTGCTCCACAGTCCAGTGGTCACTGATGTCCGGTCCTCCTCTTCATACGCTTTCATGGTCTGAAGTGCAGACAGGTCAATAACACACACACACACACACACACACACTCTCTCTCTCTCTTTTCCATGAGTCCTGCAGAATGAGTTCATTGAGTTTATACTAAATTAATTAATTAATACTAATTTAATTCCGCCCGTGACGTAGAACATTTTGTAGAAAATGGGCGATTTATGTATATAAATCAAAATTAATTAATTAATTAGCACTAATTAGTTAATTGGTAAAAAAAAAATTTATTGATGCATGTGTTGTCATCAACGATAACGGGAAGTGGGTGCAAAAAAAGGGGTGCAAACTTTTTACCAGACAAACAGATGAAGGTAATAATAATAATAAATATAATAATAATAACATAATAATGATTTTTTTAAAATTATAAAATATATATATATATAATAATGGAAAAAATATATAATAATAAAAAATATAATAATAATAATAAAAATATAAAATAATTATTATAATAATAATAATACAAATTATAATAATAATCAAAAATTTAATAATATAAAAAATAATACTAATAATAGAAAAAATATATAATAATAATGAATAATAATAATAATAATAATAAATAATAATAATGATGATGAAAAAAAATCTAATTAAAATAACAATAATAAAAAATCAAAAAAGTAATAATGATAAAAGATTACAATTATAATTTAAAAAAAAAAAAATAAATAATAATAATATGGGGCGGCACGGTGGCTTAGTGGTTTGGCATGTTCTCCTCTCAGCACTAGGGATTCCCGGTTCGAATCCCCATCTGGGTGGAGTTTCCATGTCCTCCCCATGTCCGCGTGGGTTTCCTCCATGTTCCTCCCAGTCCAAAAACATGGATTCAAGGTGAATTGAATGCTCCAAATTGCCCCATATAGTGTGTGTGTGTGTGCACAGTGATAGATAGGACCCCCCCCCCCCCCCCCGACCCTAATAGAGGACTCTCTAAAAGCAGCAGAATGAGAATGGACCGTCCCATCCGATGACAGCATGTGACGTCTCCGCACAAAAAACAGAAATCCTTACATTGAGGACACACACACACACACACACACACCTTACACACACACACACACACACACACACACACACACACACACGTCCACCTGCGAGCGTCCCTGTAGTTTAAACGCGCAGGCCGATCCCGAGCGGGACGTTAAACCCTTTAAAGGCATTGACGTGCATACCTCCGTAAATCAAAACGGCAATAAGAACTGGGGGACGGGGGGGGGGGGGGGGGGGGGCAACCTGGGAGACATAACGAAGAGCGTTTCCGAGAACCGGGGGGACGTTGCCGAAAGGTGGTTTCAATCGGGAGAGTGAAACCCTACCTGCAGGAAGCCGCTGGACCTCAGACGTGCTTTCAAACGAGGGCCAAACGACCCGGGGGCCCCGCGACGCCGGGGAAACAAGGCGCTCGTTGCTCGCTTAGAACCGAGGCGTCGGAGCTGCCAAGGTATACATCACGCACGCTCGACATAATGCCCTGCTGGCACGTCTTTAGGAAGACATTCCTAGAAATTATGTACTATTGTTGTACCCCCTCCCCATCCCTCAAACCCCCCCCCCCCCCCCCCCACCCCAAAGACTATTTACAATCCCCAAGGACATGCCTTTGGACGTGCTGTTGAAGTAAATGGCTCGCAGGCCTCGTGAGCGCGCCATTAATCCGAGTCCGAGTCTAGAACCGACAATCGCCAATGACGTCAACGTACGTCCAACGCCATGTGGCGCCACCAACTCCCAAAAATTGGTACCACCAGGCCTTGGGGCTTGACTAGTCGCTCCGAACAAGGTGGGCGTCCATTGGAACCTCGCATGGACACGTTCACCACCCGGGCCTCCTGTTGGGGTCGTCCCCCCCCCCCCGTCCTCGTTATCGCGGAACGTCCCAACAACCCTGAGAAAATAAAAGGAAGGAACCTCCGCTCTTAAAGGGTTACGGGACGATGTCATAACACTAAGTGCTTCCACATGGCAGGATAGAGCCGTCAGCCGTCAGCGGGGGGGCGCTAGGCAGACACACTCACTTACACACACTCTATATGGGGCAATTTGTAGCTTTCAATTGACCTTGAATCCATGTTTTTGGACTGTGGGAGGAAACCGGAGAACCCGGAGGAAACCCACACGGACACGGGGAGGACATGGAAACTCCGGGAATCCCCAGCACTGAGAGGAGAACTTGCTAAACCACCGTGTCACCCCCAGATCTTTCCTGTATAGGAACTATCGTAACCCTGTACGTTAAAACGCAGTGACTCAGTGGTTTGGCATGTTCTCCTCTCAGTACTAGGAATCCCCGGTTCGAATCCCCATCTGGGTGGAGTTTGCATGTCCTCCCCGTGTCCGCGTGGGTTTCCTCCGGGTTCTCCGGTTTCCTCCCACAGTCCAAAAACATGGATTCAAGGTCAATTGAATGCTCCAAATTGCCCCATATAGTGTGTGTGTGAGTGTGATAGATTGCCCCCCTGTCCTGGGTGTATCTGCCCAGCGCCCGAAACGTTCTCCCCTAGATGGACATGGGGAACCCCCCCCCCCCCGCGACCCTAATAGAGGATAAAGCGGAAAATAATGGATGGAATAATAATATTTAATAATAGTAATAATAAATAATAATAATAATAATAATTAATAATGAATAATAATAATAATAATTAATAATGAATAATAATAATTAATAATAATAATAATTAATAATAATATTAATAATAATTCTGTTGTTCCGTTAAACTCAGACGTTCTCAGTTTGTTTTATTGTAGAAAATCCCTTTAAGGCATGAATGGTTCTTCACAGTGCAGCGCCCCCCGCTGGTAAACGTCATGATGGATTTATAGGAAGGAAGCAGCTGCCCCCCCCCCTCCACACACACACACACACACACACACACACACACACACCCTCAGATGGATCAGTCTGGGTCCGAGGCGGCCCCGTCGTCATGCACCTCTCTGTATGACCCCAGAGCGCCCCCCTCAGGATTAAAGGTGCTCATGCTGACGACCACGCCCTCCGATAACTTCAGCGCCGCCAGCTGAGCCTGCAGCTCCTGAAAGAGACACAAAGACACTGGACATTAACCATGAGGACATTATTATAATGATAATAACTACAGACACTGGACATTAACCATGAGGACATTATTATAATGATAATAACTACAGACACTGGACATTAACCATGAGGACATTATTATAATGATAATAATAATAACTACAGACACTGGACATTAACCATGAGGACATTATTATAATGATAATAACTACAGACACTGGACATTAACCATGAGGACATTATTATAATGATAATAACTACAGACACTGGACATTAACCATGAGGACATTATTATAATGATAATAATAATAACTACAGACACTGGACATTAACCATGAGGACATTATTATAATGATAATAATAACTACAGACACTGGACATTAACCATGAGGACATTATTATAATGATAATAATAACTACAGACACTGGACATTAACCATGAGGACATTATTATAATGATAATAACTACAGACACTGGACATTAACCATGAGGACATTATTATAATGATAATAACTACAGACACTGGACATTAACCATGAGGACATTATTATAATGATAATAACTACAGACACTGGACATTAACCATGAGGACATTATTATAATGATAATAATAATAACTACAGACACTGGACATTAACCATGAGGACATTATTATAATGATAATAACTACAGACACTGGACATTAACCATGAGGACATTATTATAATGATAATAACTACAGACACTGGGGACATTAACCATGAGGACATTATTATAATGATAATAACTACAGACACTGGACATTAACCATGAGGACATTATTATAATGATAATAACTACAGACACTGGACATTAACCATGAGGACATTATTATAATGATAATAACTACAGACACTGGACATTAACCATGAGGACATTATTATAATGATAATAACTACAGACACTGGACATTAACCACGAGGACATTATTATAATGATAATAATAACTACAGACACTGGACATTAACCATGAGGACATTATTATAATGAGGTGGGACGGTGGTTGGCATGTTCTCCTCTCAGAGCTGGGGATACACACACACCTGTTAACACAGACATGAACACACACACAAAAACACACACACACCTACAAACACAGACACACACACCTAAGAACAAACACACACACACCTATTAACACAAACAAAATGTTTATTTATTAAGGTTAATGTTTATTAATGTGAATGTTTATTAATTAATGTTTATTTATTAATATGAATGTTTATTAACGTTAATGTTTATTAATTAATGTGAATGTTTATTAATTAATGTTAATGTTTATTTATTAATGTTAATGTTTATTAATGTTAATGTTTATTAATGTGAATGTTTATTAATGTGAATTAATGTTTATTAATGTGAATGTTTATTAATTAATGTTAATGTTTATTAATGTTAATGTTTATTTATTAATATGAATGTTTATTAACGTTAATTTTTATTAATTAATGTGAATTTTTATTACATTTACAGCATTATTAAACGGGGGTGGGGGGGTTCTGGTTCTGGTTCTCTGACCTGGTGTCTCTGGGTCTGGACGTTCTGCAGGGTGATGGACTCCTCCAGTGAGAGCAGCAGGGCGGGGCTGTGGTGCAAAGGGGGCAGTTTGGCAGCTGTGATGTCATCCAGGTGCTTCCTGTCCCTTTGTCTGCGAGCCTCGAGACTCAGGGGCGGGATACGTCCCGGAGACGGAGACGCTGATGAAGACCTCAACCTGAGGGACGACGTCAACAATCAGACATTAAGACATCTAAACTGAGGACACGACACAGGACAACGTCAACAATCAGACATTAAGACATCCAAACTGAGGGACACGACACAGGACAACGTCAACAATCAGACATTAAGATGTCTAAACTGAAGGACACGACACAGGACAACGTCAACAATCAGACATTAAGATGTCCAAACTGAGGGACACGACACAGGACAACGTCAACAATCAGACATTAAGATGTCCAAACTGAAGGACAACGTCAACAATCAGACATTAAGGACACGTCAACAATCAGACATTAAGATGTCCACCAAACTGAAGGACACGACACAGGACAACGTCAACAATCAGACATTAAGATGTCCAAACTGAAGGACACGACACAGGACAACGTCAACAATCAGACATTAAGATGTCCAAACTGAAGGACACGACACAGGACAACGTCAACAATCAGACATTAAGATGTCCAAACTGAAGGACACGACACAGGACAACGTCAACAATCAGACATTAAGATGTCCAAACTGAGGGACACGACACAGGACAACGTCAACAATCAGACATTAAGATGTCCAAACTGAGGGACACGACACAGGACAACGTCAACAATCAGACATTAAGATGTCCAAACTGAAGGACACGACACAGGACAACGTCAACAATCAGACATTAAGATGTCCAAACTGAAGGACACGACACAGGACAACGTCAACAATCAGACATTAAGATGTCCAAACTGAAGGACACAGGACACAACAATCAGACATTAAGATGTCCAAACTGAAGGACACAGGACAACGTCAACAATCAGACATTAAGATGTCCAAACTGAAGGACACGACACAGGACAACGTCAACAATCAGACATTAAGATGTCCAAACTGAAGGACACGACACAGGACAACGTCAACAATCAGACATTAAGATGTCCAAACACGACACAGGACAACGTGAACAATCAGACATTAAGATGTCACAACACGACACAGAACAACAACAATCAGACATTAAGATGTCCAAACTGAAGGACACGACACAGGACAACGTCAACAATCAGACATTAAGATGTCCAAACTGAAGGACACGACACAGGACAACGTCAACAATCAGACATTAAGATGTCCAAACTGAGGGACACGACACAGGACAACGTCAACAATCAGACATTAAGATGTCCAAACTGAAGGACACGACACAGAACGTCAACAATCAGACATTAAGACATCAACCTGAAGGACACGACACAGGACAACATCAACAATCAGACATTAAGATGTCCAAACTGAGGGACACGACACAGGACAACGTCAACAATCAGACATTAAGATGTCCAAACTGAAGGACACGACACAGGACAACGTCAACAATCAGACATTAAGATGTCCAAACTGAAGGACACGACACAGGACAACGTCAACAATCAGACATTAAGACATCCAAACTGAAGGACACGACACAAACTGAAGACACGAACAGGACAATCAACAATCAGACATTAAGATGTCCAAACTGAAGATGACACGACACAGGACAACGTCAACAATCAGACATTAAGATGTCCAAACTGAAGGACACGACACAGGACAACGTCAACAATCAGACATTAAGATGTCCAACACTGAGACATTAAGATGTCCAAACTGAGGGACACGACACAGGACAACGTCAACAATCAGACATTAAGATGTCCAAACTGAGGGACACGACACAGGACAAATCAACAATCAGACATTAAGATCAAACTGAGGACACGACACAGGACAACAACAACAATCAGACATTAAGATGTCCAAACTGAGAGGACACGACACAGGACAACACAGACATTAAGATGTCCAACTGACACGACACAGGACAACGTCAACAATCAGACATTAAGATGTCCAAACTGAGAGACACGACACAGGACAACAATCAGACATTAAGACGTCCAACCTGAGGGACACGACACAGGACAACGTCAACAATCAGACATTAAGATGTCCAAACTGAGGACACGACACAGGACAACGTCAACAATCAGACATTAAGATGTCCAAACTGAAGGACACGACACAGGACATCAACAATCAGACATTAAGATGTCCAACCTGAGGGACACGACACAGGACAACGTCAACAATCAGACATTAAGATGTCCAAACTGAGGACACGACACAGGACAACGTCAACAATCAGACATTAAGCATGTCCAAACTGAAGGACATGTCCAAACTGAAGGACACGACACAGGACAACGTCAACAATCAGACATTAAGATGTCCAAACTGAGGGACACGACACAGGACAACGTCAACAATCAGACATTAAGATGTCCAAACTGAGGGACACGACACAGGACAACGTCAACAATCAGACATTAAGATGTCCAAACTGAAGGACACGACACAGGACAACGTCAACAATCAGACATTAAGATGTCCAAACTGAGGGACACAGGACACAGTCAACAATCAGACATTAAGATGTCCACAAGGACACACACAGACATCAGACATTAAGATGTCCAAACTGAGGGACACGACACAGGACAACGTCAACAATCAGACATTAAGATGTCCAAACTGAGGGACACGACACAGGACAACGTCAACAATCAGACATTAAGATGTCCAAACTGAAGGACACGACACAGGACAACGTCAACAATCAGACATTAAGATGTCCAAACTGAAGGACACGACACAGGACAACGTCAACAATCAGACATTAAGATGTCCAAACTGAGGGACACGACACAGGACAACAATCAGACATTAAGATGTCCAACCTGAGGGACACGACACAGGACAACGTCAACAATCAGACATTAAGATGTCCAAACTGAAGGACACAAGACATTAAGATGTCCAAACTGAGGGACACGAAGGACACACCTGAGGACAACACAGGACAACGTCAACAACAGACATTAAGATGTCCAAACTGAGGACACGACAACGACAACGTCAACAATCAGACATTAAGATGTCCAAACTGAGGGACACGACACAGGACAACGTCAACAATCAGACATTAAGATGTCCAAACTGAGGGACACGACACAGAACAACAACAATCAACAATCAGACATTAAGATGTCCAAACTGAAGGACACGACACAGGACAACGTCAACAATCAGACATTAAGATGTCAACACAGGACAACATTAAGACACGACACAGGACAACGTCAACAATCAGACATTAAGATGTCCAAACTGAGGGACACGACACAGGACAACGTCAACAATCAGACATTAAGATGTCCAAACTGAGGGACACGACACAGGACAACAACAATCAGACATTAAGATGTCCAAACTGAAGGACACGACACAGGACAACAACAATCAGACATTAAGATGTCCAAACTGAGAGACACGACACAGGACAACGTCAACAATCAGACATTAAGATGTCCAAACTGACACAGGACACGACACAGGACAACAGGACAACATCAACAATCAGACATTAAGATGTCCAAACTGACACGACACAGGACACGACACAGAAGGACACGACACAGGACAACAACAATCAGACATTAAGATGTCCAAACTGAGGGACACGACACAGGACAACGTCAACAATCAGACATTAAGATGTCCAAACTGAAGGACACGACACAGGACAACGTCAACAATCAGACATTAAGATGTCCAACCTGAGGGACACGACACAGGACAACGTCAACAATCAGACATTAAGATGTCCAAACTGAAGGACACGACACAGGACAACGTCAACAATCAGACATTAAGATGTCCAAACTGAGGGACACGACACAGGACAACGTCAACAATCAGACATTAAGATGTCCAAACTGAGGGACACGACACAGGACAACAATCAGACATTAAGATGTCCAAACAGACACGACACAGGACAACGTCAACAATCAACATTAAGATGTCCAAACCTGAGGGACACGACACAGGACAACGTCAACAATCAGACATTAAGATGTCCAAACTGAGGACACGACACAGGACAACGTCAACAATCAGACATTAAGATGTCCAAAGACTGAGGACACAGGACAACGTCAACAATCAGACATTAAGACACGACACAGGACAACGTCAACAATCAGACATTAAGATGTCCAACTGAGGGACACGACACAGGACAACGTCAACAATCAGACATTCCAAGAGAGGACACGTCACAACAACGTCAACAATGAGACATTAAGGACACGACACAGGACAACGTCAACAATCAGACATTAAGATGTCCAAACTGAAGGACACGACACAGGACAACGTCAACAATCAGACATTAAGATGTCCAAACTGAGGGACACGACACAGGAACAATCACATTAAGATGTCAACAATCAGACATTAAGACATTAAGATCCAAACTGAAAACTGACATTAAGATGTCAACCTGAGGGACACGACACAGGACAACATGTCAACAATCAGACATTAAGATGTCCAAACTGACACGATACAGGACAACGTCAACAATCAGACATTAAGATGTCCAAACTGAAGGACACGACACAGGACAACGTCAACAATCAGACATTAAGATGTCCAAACTGAGGGACACGACACAGGACAACGTCAACAATCAGACATTAAGATGTCCAAACTGAAGGACACGACACAGGACAACATCAACAATCAGACATTAAGATGTCCAAACTGAGAGACACGACACAGGACAACAATCAGACATTAAGATGTCCAACCTGAGGGACACGACACAGGACAACATCAACAATCAGACATTAAGATGTCCAACCTGAGGGACACGACACAGGACAACGTCAACAATCAGACATTAAGATGTCCAAACTGAGAGACACGACACAGGACAACAATCAGACATTAAGACGTCCAACCTGAGGGACACGACACAGGACAACGTCAACAATCAGACATTAAGACGTCCAAACTGAGGGACACGACACAGAACAACAACAATCAGACATTAAGACATCCAACTGAAGGACACGACACAGGACAACATCAACAATCAGACATTAAGACAACGTCAACAATCAGACATTAAGAAACTGAGACACGACACAGGACAATCGTCAACAATCAGACATTAAGACAACATCCAAAGATGTCCAACTGAGGGACACGACACAGGACAACAAACAATCAGACATTAAGATGTCCAAACCTGAGGACACGACACAGGACAACAATCAGACATTAAGATCCAACAGGGACACGACACAGACATTAAAGATGTCCAAACTGAGGGACACGACACAGGACAACGTCAACAATCAGACATTAAGACGTCCAAACTGAGGGACACGACACAGGACAACGTCAACAATCAGACAATCAGACATTAAGACGACCAAACAACTGAGGACACGACACAGGACAACGTCAACAATCAGACATTAAGATGTCCAAACTGAGGGACACGGACACGACATTAAGATGTCCAAACTGAGAGACACGACACAGGACAACAATCAGACATTAAGACGTCCAACCTGAGGGACACGACACAGGACAACGTCAACAATCAGACATTAAGACGTCCAACCTGAGGGACACGACACAGGACAACATCAACAATCAGACATTAAGATGTCCAACCTGAGGGACACGACACAGGACAACGTCAACAATCAGACATTAAGATGTCCAAACTGAGGGACACGACACAGACACAGACATTAAGACAACACACAGGACATCAACAATCAGACATTAAGACATCCAAACTGAGGGACACGACACAGGACAACGTCAACAATCAGACATTAAGATGTCCAAACTGAGGGACACGACACAGACAACGTCAACAATCAGACACAGGACAACACAGTCAACAATCAGACATTAAGATGTCCAAACTGAGGGACACGACACAGGACAACACAGGACAACGTCAACAATCAGACATTAAGACGTCCAAACTGAGGGACACGACACAGGACAACGTCAACAATCAGACATTAAGACGTCCAAACTGAGGGACACGACACAGAACAACAACAATCAGACATTAAGACATCAACCTGAAGGACACGACACAGGACAACGTCAACAATCAGACATTAAGATGTCCAAACTGAGGGACACGACACAGGACAACGTCAACAATCAGACATTAAGACGTCCAACTGAGGGACACGACACAGGACAACATCAACAATCAGACATTAAGACATCAACCTGAGGGACACGACACAGGACAACGTCAACAATCAGACATTAAGACATCAACCTGAGGGACACAACACAGGACAACATCAACAATCAGACATTAAGATGTCCAACCTGAGGGACACAACACAGGACAACAACAATCAGATATTAAGACATTTAAACTGTGTGTATTTACACTCCAGAACACACACACACACACTGACACACACACAAACAGACACACAAAAACAAAAACACACACAAACACAGATACACACACACACACACTAACAACCACACACACACAGACACACAAAAACACACACAAACAGATAGACACACACAAGCATACACACACACACACACACACACACACTAACACACAGACAGAATAATTACCACACACACAAAAAACACACACACAGACACACAAACACACAAACATACTAACCCCCCCCCACACTGCCGCACACACTGCTGTACTCACTGATTGGGTGTGAACCTGCGGGTCCTATCCCGGTGGTCTGATTTCTGCAGCACAGCGCTGTAATAAGGCTTCCTCTCAGCCTCGTCCTCAGAGAGCGCCACCCTCTGGAGAGCCTGCACCAGGTCCGGCACGCGTCCCGCTCCACCCCCCGGCGAGGGTCCGTCCCCGTTCTCCGGGCCGTGTTCGGGGGCCCCCCGGGGCCCGGGACCTGAGGCCACGCCCGGCTGCTGCTTCTCCAGATGGTCCTTCTGTGTGAGAGCGTGATGGATCCTGTCCACAAACTGAGACAGCTTCTGTCCTTTATCAGGAAGTGTCTCTGTCAACTTCCTGTCCAGAAAAGACAAACGCTTCGTTATTACATTCATTATTTATTAATTTATTTATATAATCAATATATGGATTCAAGGTGAACTGAATGCTCCAAATTGCCCCATATAGTGTGTGTTTGTGATAGATTGCCCCCCCTGTCCTGGGTGTGCCCCCCCCCCCGACCCTAGTAGAGAATTAAGCTGAAGATAACAGATGGATGGTTTATTCTTGGTGATTGGCATGTTCTCCTCTCAGCGCTAGGGATTCCCGGTTCGAATCCCAATCTGGGTGGAGTTTTGCATGTCCTCCCCGTGTCCGCATGGCTTTCCTCAGGGTTCTCCGGTTTCCACCCACAGTCCAAAAAACATGGATTCAAGGTGAATTGAATGCTCCAAATTGCCCCATATAGAGTGTGTGAGAGTGAGTGTGTGTCCAGTGATACATTGGGGGCATGTTCTCCTCTCAATGATGGGGATTCCCGGTTCGAATCCCATTCTAGGTGGAGTTTCCATGTCCTCCCCGTGTCCGCGTGGGTTTCCTCGAGGTTCTCCGGTTTCCTCCCACAGTCCAAAAAACATGGGTTCAAGGTGAACTGAATGCTCCAAATTGCCCCATATAGTGTGTGTTTGTGATAGATTGCCCCCCCCTGTCCGGGGTGTGCCCCCCCCCGACCCTAGTAGAGAATTAAGCTTAAGATAACAGATGGATGGTTTATTCTTGGTGATTGGCATGTTCTCCTCTCAGCGCTAGGGATTCCCGGTTCGAATCCCAATCTGGGTGGAGTTTTGCATGTCCTCCCCGTGTCCGTGTGGGTTTCCTCCGGGTTCTCCGGTTTCCTCCCACAGTCCAAAAAACATGGATTCAAGGTGAATTGAATGCTCCAAATTGCCCCATATAGTGTGTGTTTGTGATAGATTGCCCCCCCCCCTATCCTGGGTGTGTCCCCAAGCACTAGGAATTCCCGGTTCGAATCCCAATCTGGGTGGAGTTTGCATGTTCTCCCCGTGTCCACGTGGGTTTCCTCCGGGTTCTCCGGTTTCCTCGCACAGTCCAAAAAAACATGGATTCAAGGTGAATTAAAAGCTCCAAATTGCCCCATATAGAGTGTGTGTGAGTGTTCCTCTGGAGTTTGTTGACTGTTTTGAAGTCGTTGCTCCATACGGTAAAGCGTAAGCATTTACAAAATAAAAGTCAGTTAGTCGTTCGCGCCATAATTACAGCTTTAAATAAAGCGACTTTCAGTTTTATTAAATAATAATAATAATAATAATAATAATAATAATAATGTCTTACTTATTCTGTAGGATCTTTTCCTGTCGGATTAACAGCTCGCTCAGCTGCTCTTTACTCTTTCCGTGCAGATCGCCCACGGCGCCCTGTTTCTCCATCCCGACCGACCTTAATGACTTAATTAATAACTTTAATTATTAACCAGCTCCGCGCGAGGCTCTGTTGCGCATTAAAAGCCTTTAAAGAACCCGCAGCGCGGCTCCGAACCCTCACACACA